>OX370999.1:0-2500 GCA_947308005.1 Yponomeuta malinellus | reverse complement strand
AGTTCCCAAACATTGCTAGCAATTACACTTTCTTATTTGTTATTCTTCTACGTTATGTTGATTTCAAATATATATCAATATATTGTTACAACATACTTTTACACTGTTTTATTTCTTTCTATTACTTTTTCTATAATCTTTATGCAGTACTTAAGGAACTCGCCCAAGCCCTTGCTCTTCATTATTTCCTTAGTATTTTCACGAGTTATCCTTGTATCTAGTTCCTGCTCAATTTTAAAACGTTCCCTGGCGTACACAGGACAGTCGAAAAGCAGGTGTGGGACCGTCTCGCTGCAACCATCGTCGCAGATGCACGATGGGCTCTCTTTACACTTGAAGCGGTTCAAGTATTCCGAGAACCCACCGTGCCCAGTCATAATTTGGGTTGTGACGCTGGTTGCCTCGAATTTCCTAACTACCCTATACGCCGCCACCGCGTCCGGGAAGAACAGCTTGGTAACAGATGCAGTTCCTCCTGAAACGTATCTTTTGTTCCATTCGTCAAGCGTATTCGCACGAATACTACGCCTGACAAATGAAACCGGACACAGGTCATAGTCCGGCGTCCGCTTCGACTTCGTGGCTGCCTCCTTCGCCAGAAAATCAGCCCTCTCGTTCCCCTCCAGCCCTGCGTGCGCTTTAATCCAGAACAGGGACACAGCCTTGTTCTGGAGAGATATGGCTACTAAGTTATCTCGCACTTCCACTGCCAGGGGATGGAGACAGCTGTAATTCTGGATGGTTTGGAGGGCTGCCATCGAGTCGCTGTAGACACCGAACGATGACGATTTGTGCTTCAAGATCTCTCTAGTGGCCACGCATATCGCCAGGAGCTCGGCCTGGTAGACCGTACAGTATTTGGAGAGAGCAAGCTTGAGGGCTTTTGTCTCGGCCCCGCCACTCCAAAGAGATAGCGCGGCTCCGACTCGGCCCTCAATCTTGCTCCCGTCAGTGAATATTCGAACCTCGTGATCGCTGTTGGCATCGAGATGCTCTTGGTCCACCAGGCTGATGAGCTCCAGGTTTACATGCGCGGCTGGATGTGGCGCTTCGGCTGCTGGTGCCATCCGCTCGACATCCCCACCTCCGAGCATCGGCTGCGGTACTCCCTTCTTGGCCTCATATAATGAGGCCACCTCACGGACTCGGAGGTCGAGAGGGAGTATCCCAGCCAAAACAAGTGCTGAGTTTAGGGATACCGTGCGGTAGGCCTTACACAGCTTCTGCGCGAATCCACGCTGAACTGCTCCCAACTGTCTCCTTACACCCAGTTTTGAGGCTGCTGGGGCCCACACGCTGGCAGCGTACAGGATAATGGGTTCGACGGCCGCCACGTAGATCGTCCTAAGAACCTCTGGGTGCAAGCCCCAGCTGGTCTTGGCCACTCTGCATAACTGTCTGTATACACCTATCGCCCTCCTACAGACACTCGAGACGTGCGCGTTAAAAGTCAGCTTTTCGTCGATGGTGACACCCAATATTTTGATCTCCTTGGACATGGCGACGCCGACCCCGCCCATGCTCAGGCGCGGGGTGTCGTGCTTTAATCTCCTGGTAATAACCATTGCCTTTGTTTTATGCGGGGCGAAGTTCAGTTTGTTGGCAATTCCCCACGCCCGAACACGCTCGAGAGCGGCATTGGCATGTCCCTGGATCTCCGAAGCGGTGTCACCATCGAAGACGAGCACTACATCATCAGCAAATGCCTGACAGTGAACCTGTTCTCCCTCTAGGGCTCTCAGTAGAGGATCCAGCAGGAGGTTCCAGAGGATGGGCCCGGCTATAGAGCCCTGCACACACCCTTTCTCTGGCGCCCTTTCATGTTCTTCCCCGGCATATCTGACCCGGACTTTGCGGTTCTGGAGGTAGCTGTCCATGACCCACCTCAAGTTGATCGGACATTTTTCCTCGGCCAGCCGGACTCTGATGGCAGGCCACCAAGCGTTGTCAAAAGCCCCCTCTATATCCAGTGATACCAGTGTCGTTATCTTCTTTTGGTCAAGTTTGCTACGGATATGCTGCACTAGGATATAGAGGGAGTCTTCGGCGCTCCTCTGCGGCATGAACCCGTACTGGCGAGTACTCATCCTCGGTATCAAATAGAACTTGAGGCGGGCCACCAGCATCTTCTCCAGAATCTTGCCCATTATTGACAGCAGGCCAATTGGCCTGTATGCCTTAGGTGTAGCATAGTCTTCTCTCCCTGGTTTCTTCAGTACTACTATCGTCGCTTCCTTCCAGAGCGCAGGGAAATAGCGACATGCTAGGCACCTATTTATAAGGGCCAAGAAGAAGTCCGGGTCAGTACCGACGACCCGTCGACATATGTCGGCAGTTAGACCATCGGCTCCCGGAGCCTTTTTTGGGTTGAAGGAGCTGCTCGCTCTTTCCAACTCCACTTTTGTGAACGGCGGATCCCACGGCTCACCTTGCACACCATCACTGACTTTTCCAGCTTTACGCCTGATGTCGTGGTGGTGGGCATTGTCACCGCTGCTGT
>OX370998.1:22348469-22578349 GCA_947308005.1 Yponomeuta malinellus | reverse complement strand
TAAACTCCACTCCGGCGGTTCCCTCTGGGCCGGTTTGGTGTGGGGGCACCCTGGGATCGCTGAGCATTCTACCAGTGTGCCCCCCCGGCAATCACGGCTTACGCCGAACCCTCTGTGGGACCAACCGCTGGTCCCTTTAGGGACCGAGGCGGACACGTGTCATAGACACTATGTCAATAAGACCCGTCTCTCACTCGGGTGCCTTCGATCCCTACCCTCGGTTGAGGTTTCCCTCAAAAACTGTCTGGCCTGACAAGTCAGGATCCAGACTTAAGGGGCCGGGGCGGACATGTGTCATGGACACGATGTCAATAACCCGACCGCCATGGGTGCAGCTTCGTCCACGGCCCAGCATGGCACCCCTCTGGTGCACTGGACCGTGTCCTCCGCGCGACTCCGCGGCGGCGGGCGCCTTCGGTCCCCCTCCTCTGGCGCCGAGGCGCGTTCGGCCGCAGCCTCCCGCTACCTCACCTCGGCGCAAGAAGGCCCTCGAAATCCCGTCTGCCACGGGCGCCGCTCCATACACGGCCCAACGGCTTACCGTTTCCTCTAGTGCGCTGGGTTAACCGTGTCCTCCGAGCGGCACCCGTGGCGACGGGCGTCCCCACTTCCTCCCCGCGGGAGGTCCCCCAATCCCGTTGCCAGTGGCAACGGGAGTCCCTCATCGCGCACACCCACATAGAGTGGGTGTGCGCCCCGTCTGGGGCCTGACAGGTCAGGACCCAGACGACCCTCTGTGCCAGATTATTCGCCGTTGGCCAGCAAGATCTCCTAAGAGAAGTTACTGACCAACGCCCAGGGTGCACCGGCCCTTGCCACTGCCTTTCCACCGGATCCCCGATATCAAGTGGAACGGCAGCAGCGCGGGCAAACGAGGAGGTTATCTGGCATCGCACCCCAACCTAACCTAACCTAACCTAACCTAACCTAACCTAACCTAACCTAACCTAACCTAACCTAACCTAACCTAACCTAACCTAACCTAACCTAACCTAACCTAACCTAACCTAACCTAACCTAACCTAACCTAACCTAACCTAACCTAACCTAACCTAACCTAACCTAACCTAACCTAACCTAACCTAACCTAACCTAACCTAACCTAACCTAACCTAACCTAACCTAACCTAACCTAACCTAACCTAACCTAACCTAACCTAACCTAACCTAACCTAACCTAACCTAACCTAACCTAACCTAACCTAACCTAACCTAGGTCGCCACAAGATAAATAGTGGCGGAACCTTTTAAAAAAAAAAAAAAAAAAAAAAAAAAAACCTAACCTAACCTAACCTAACCTAACCTAACCTAACCTAACCTAACCTAACCTAACCTAACCTAACCTAACCTAACCTAACCTAACCTAACCTAACCTAACCTAACCTAACCTAACCTAACCTAACCTAACCTAACCTAACCTAACCTAACCTAACCTAACCTAACCTAACCTAACCTAACCTAACCTAACCTAACCTAACCTAACCTAACCTAACCTAACCTAACCTAACCTAACCTAACCTAACCTAACCTAACCTAACCTAACCTAACCTAACCTAACCTAACCTAACCTAACCTAACCTAACCTAACCTAACCTAACCTAACCTAACCTAACCTAACCTAACCTAACCTAACCTAACCTAACCTAACCTAACCTAACCTAACCTAACCTAACCTAACCTAACCTAACCTAACCTAACCTAACCTAACCTAACCTAACCTAACCTAACCTAACCTAACCTAACCTAACCTAACCTAACCTAACCTAACCTAACCTAACCTAACCTAACCTAACCTAACCTAACCTAACCTAACCTAACCTAACCTAACCTAACCTAACCTAACCTAACCTAACCTAACCTAACCTAACCTAACCTAACCTAACCTAACCTAACCTAACCTAACCTAACCTAACCTAACCTAACCTAACCTAACCTAACCTAACCTAACCTAACCTAACCTAACCTAACCTAACCTAACCTAACCTAACCTAACCTAACCTAACCTAACCTAACCTAACCTAACCTAACCTAACCTAACCTAACCTAACCTAACCTAACCTAACCTAACCTAACCTAACCTAACCTAACCTAACCTAACCTAACCTAACCTAACCTAACCTAACCTAACCTAACCTAACCTAACCTAACCTAACCTAACCTAACCTAACCTAACCTAACCTAACCTAACCTAACCTAACCTAACCTAACCTAACCTAACCTAACCTAACCTAACCTAACCTAACCTAACCTAACCTAACCTAACCTAACCTAACCTAACCTAACCTAACCTAACCTAACCTAACCTAACCTAACCTAACCTAACCTAACCTAACCTAACCTAACCTAACCTAACCTAACCTAACCTAACCTAACCTAACCTAACCTAACCTAACCTAACCTAACCTAACCTAACCTAACCTAACCTAACCTAACCTAACCTAACCTAACCTAACCTAACCTAACCTAACCTAACCTAACCTAACCTAACCTAACCTAACCTAACCTAACCTAACCTAACCTAACCTAACCTAACCTAACCTAACCTAACCTAACCTAACCTAACCTAACCTAACCTAACCTAACCTAACCTAACCTAACCTAACCTAACCTAACCTAACCTAACCTAACCTAACCTAACCTAACCTAACCTAACCTAACCTAACCTAACCTAACCTAACCTAACCTAACCTAACCTAACCTAACCTAACCTAACCTAACCTTTTTTTTTTTTTTTTTTTTTTTTTTTTTTTTTTTTTTTTTTTGACGGAGTGGAGAATGCATTTACGCATCCCCCTGGGTAAAACTCCAGGGGGTATGTGGGACTCGCCGCTCTCAACCCTCTTTGCTAGAAAGAGGGGGGAGAGACTGGCCCTACCCACTAAACTCCACTCCGGCGGTTCCCTCTGGGCCGGTTTGGTGTAGGGGCACCCTGGGATCGCTAGGCATTCTACCAGAGTGCCCCCCCGGCAACCCCGGCTTGCGCCGGGGTACCCGCCTGGAAGGGGGGGGGGAGCTCACAACATTAGTGAGCTCCCCTCAGGCGGTGGGACCAACCGCAGGTCCCTTAGGGGCCGAGGCGGACAAAATGTCGACGCCTTCGACCCCTCCTCGTCTGGCGTTGAGGGAGCGCGTCGGCCGCAGCCTCACGCTCCCTCTCCGCCGCCTCCTTCTGCGACATGACCTCTTCGCAGAAGGAGGCGACCGCCTTCCAGTGGCTCTCGCTGCTCAGCATCTTTGCGATGACGCTGTGCAGCGAGAGATCCACCAAACCCGTCTCCGCCACGAGTGCCGCTCTCTCCACGGCCCAGCGGCTGCACACCTCCAGTGTGTGCTGGGCCGTGTCATCGTCCGCGCCGCACTCGTGGCAACGGGTGTCCGGCTCCCGCCCTATCATGTGCAGGTAGTGCCCGAAGCAGCCATGCCCGGACACCACCTGCGCCAGCCGGAAGGTTGGAACCCCCCCTTCGCGGTCCAACCACTCTTCCATTACGGGGAGGATGGCCCCTATGGTCCTCGTGCCATAATGGCTGTTTTCCAGGGCCACCCTCCACCGCTCCCTCAGCCTATCGTCGGCCTCCCGGGCCGCCCTCCTCGCCTCCTCGGGGTCCGGAGGATGGTCTCCCGCCCTGGCCTCCGCCCTGCGCCGGTGTCTGTCCGCCAGGTGCTCGGCGTCCAGGTCCCAGGGCGGAGTCCCAGCAAGGAGACACGCCGCAGCGTGGGAGGTGGAGCGGTAGGTCCTCGCCATTCGTTGGGCCACCACTCTCTGCGGACGCCGCAGCAGAGCAGTGGTGCACCCATTCAGCCTCTCGGCCCAGATCGGCGCGCCGTAGAGGGCCATGCTCCGCACAACGCCCGCGTACAGTTTTCTGCACGGAGCGTTTGGCCCTCCGATGTTCGGCAGCAGCCGACCCAGTGCCGAGGCCGCACCCACGAGGCGAGGACCCAGTCTGGTGAAGTGGTCCTTGAAGGACCACCACCTGTCCAGGACCAGACCCAGATATTTGATACTGGGCCTGACCTGGACACGCTCCCCCCCCACTCTGAGGGTGGTGCCTGCGCCCACCCTCCAGCCCCTCCCCCCGAGGACCATCGCCTCGGTCTTTTGGAGGGCGACCTTCAGCCCCAGGAGGCCCACGCGGTGGACCGTGAGCTCGGTGGCCACTTCTGCCCTTCGGAGCACCTCCTCCAGCTGCTTACCCCGCACGGCCACCAGTGTGTCGTCAGCGTAACACACGGTGACCATGCGGGGAAGCTGTGCTCCTCTGGTGAGCCAGTCGAACCCGAGGTTCCACAGGAGTGGACCCAACACGGATCCCTGTGGAACCCCGCACGACATGGCCCTGGCACACCGAGCTCCACCGTGGTCGTAGAGCACCACCCGCCCTGTCAGATAGTGCTCCACGACCCTCCGGAGGTACCCCGGCACCTCATGGTACCGGAGCGCCTCCTCTATCACCTCGTAGGGGAGGGAGCCAAAGGCGTTAGCGATGTCCAGAGACACCGCCACGGCTCCCTCCCCCCTTTCCTCCGCCTGCAGCCCGAACCTCCTGAGGGCGCCCACAGCATCCATGGTTGACCGCCCCTTGCGGAACCCGAACTGATTGTCGCTCAAGTCCGGGCCCGTCTCCTCTAGGTGCTGCTGGATGCGGCTTTCCAGTATTCGCTCGAAGAGCTTACTGACCTCATCCAGCAGCACGATGGGGCGGTAACCTGATGGGGAATCTGCTGGGCGCTCCTCCTTCCTCAGCAGGCACAGCTTTCCCTCCTTCCAGCAGCTCGGGAAGCGCCCCTCCCCCAGGCAGTCCTCCATGAGGGATCTGAGGCGGTCCCCGAGCCGCTGGAGCGCCAGGAAGAGGACCCCTCCCGGCACCCCGTCCGGACCCGGAGCTTTCCCGGCGCGCCTGAGCCGTAAAATGGCCCAGGTGAGCTCGTCGTCCGTGACAGGGGGGACGACGAGCGGCCGCTCCGGGGCCACTGACGGTGGCGCCATTCTGGGCGGGGTGAAGTCGTGGGCCGCCGGAAAGAGGCCCTCGACCACCCCGCGGAGGAGCTCTGGCTCCATGGAATCCATGGGGGGGGCGCCCCCTATTTTGTTCCGAACCATCTTGTAGGGGCGTCCCCACGGGTCCCTGTTGAGGGTGGCCAGAGTCTCCTCCCAGCCCTCATCCCTGGCCTTGCCGATGGCGGCCCGGAGTGCCGCCTTCCTCCGGGCCCACGCGGTGTGGAGGAGGTCCTCCTCCTCGGCGGTGTGCCCCCTCCTGCGACAGCGGACGTATGCCCGTCGGGCCCCGTTGCACTCTTCACGGAGGGCGGCGATTTCGGAGTTCCACCAGTACACCTGTCGCCGCCCTCGGAACGGTCTAGCCCTGGGCATAGCCGCATCGCACACCGCCGTGAGGGAAGCCCTAAGGTGGGCTGCCTTTTCATCGACCCCCCGCAGGGCGGTCGGGGGGTCGCACCACGCCTCTATGATGGCGGCCTCCTTAGCCAGGTCGCGGTCGAGCCGGGTGACCGCCCATCTGGGGAAGCCCCTCCCAGCTCTCTGGCCGTGGGGGGCCGATGGCACGGCATCCCGCAGCGGGGAGACCCTCATGCGGATATACAAATGATCCGAGAGGGCCTCTTCGTCATCCAACACCCTCCACCCGGTGACGCGCGCAGCCAGGGCAGGGGTCGCGAAGGAGAGGTCGATTATCGAACCCCCCTGCCGGCGTACGCACGTCTGCGCGCCGCCCTGGTTGAGGATGACGAGGCCCGCCGCGGTCGCCCATTCCATCACTTCGGCCCCCCTGAGGTCCGTGTTAGGGCTCCCCCAGTCCCGGCTCCTGGCGTTAAAGTCGCCAAGAACTAGGACGGGCGCCCCACCGGCTCTCCCGATGACCCTCTCGAGCCTCCCCAGGAACTCCTGGAAGGCGTCCAGCGGCCGATTGGGGGAGAAGTACACCCCCACCACGAGTGTGTCCCCCCACTTTGCGGCCGCATAGCCCGCCCCCCTTTCGGTGCTCGAGAGGGCCGCCCCGATGGTCGGGACCACCAGAGCCACCTGGCCGTCCGTGGAGCCCACCCAGTTGGGGCGCTGAGGGACCGCGTATGGCTCCGCCACAGCTGCCAGGGCAATGCCCCACTCCGCCATGTTCTGCATCAGGAGATCCTGAGCACGGGCGGAGTGGTTCAGGTTTCCCTGGAGCACCTCGCGGGGACCAGTGAGCTGTGGGTGTGCAGGCATCACTGGTCCATGGGTTGTCCCTCATTCGCCCCGTTCACTGGGGGTCCGGCGGCTGCAGCGGCTTCCGTTTGAGCCCTGCGATTGGGGGATGCCGCGCCCCTAGTTTTGGGCGGCTTGCATCTCAAGCCGCCCATCCTGTGCCCCGCTGGCAGCCCGGCGTGGTGGCAGACTGCGCAAAAGATTTCCTCTTTGCAGCCCGCCGCCTTGTGGCCCGGCTTGCTGCAGCGGTAGCAGAGGCTCCCCCGCTCCACCGGTGATGGGCACGTGGCCCTGGTGTGCCCCACTCCCAAGCACTTATAGCACCGGAGTGGTGCCAGATCCAGGGCCACGACCCTGGCGGCCGACCATCCCACCGCGATGCGTCCCGCCTCGATCGCGGCGTTGGCCACCTCGACGGGGCACTGCACTAGTGCGGAGCCCGCGCCGCCAAACCCATAGCTGATCTGGCCAACTCTGACGTCCGCGGGCCCGCAGCGCCCCAGGGCCGCCATTGCCTCAGCCAGTGCCTCCGGAGTGGCCGCCTCGTCAAGTCCAGTCACCCGGAGGCTCGCCATCTTAACGGGAATGTACACCCGCGCGGTGTCCCCGATAGCTGCCTCCAGGCGCCCCCTTAACTCGTCGGCCGCTCGACCCATATTGGCGCCCGGGATTTCCAGGATGCGGGCCCCATCCGCAGTCCTGCGGATCTTGACGCTTTCCAGGCCCACATCCTGGAGTCGGAAGGCTTGGGTGGCCCTCTTCATGACGTCGGCGTAGGACGCTTCGGCCTCCGGTTTGAGGGCCACCACTACGGCCGCCGTTTTGGGCACCGTCAGCTTTCTCGGGGGTGCAGGGGCACGACCCGAGGGCTGGCTCACCCGGGGAGCAGGTGGGGCGGGCCTCCTCCCACCACCCCGCCTGACCACCTCCGTCCACGCCGGTTCCGGCGCCTGCGCCGGCGGACCAGGAGCAGGGGCAGGGGCCACCGAGGCTCGCGCCGGAGCCCTACCGCTAAGCCGCGGCGCCGGCGCCGGGTTTGCTGGCGGCATCAGGGTCGCCCCTGTTGTCACCAATCCGGCGCCCCCAGGCGGAGTCTTTGGCCCCCGCTGCTGTTGCAGCTGGGAACCACTGCTCACCCGCGCTCCCTCCACCTCCCGCTGTTGCTGCTCCACCCTCCTCCTGTCCGCCGCAAGCGGTGGGCGGACGACAGGCTCCGGGGGGAGGCGACGACAGATTGCCTCCAATCTGGCGTTCACCATCCCCCCGAGAGAGGTGAAGAGCTCGCGGGAGAGCTCCTCCTTAAATTCGGCGAGGAGCGCCATCACATCGCCAGCCTCTGGCGCACTCGGGCCCGGAGCAGGCGGCTCCTTCTCCCTCTCCGAAAAGGCCCTACGGACGGCCTTCAGTTCGGAGCGCATGAGGGCGAGTTCCTCCCTCATGCGCTTGTTGTCCGCCCGCAGGGTGCGGACAACCTCCCCTTCGTCCAACGGTTGGAGGCTAGCCACCGCCGCCACGATTTCACGGCAGGCGGTGTTGATGGCGCCCCGGACGCCCCCCTTCAAATTCATGGATTTGGCCGTCTCCGCCAGCACCACCTCCGCGGCCCGGCGCACGACGTCCGCCGGATCCGCGTCTACCGGTACGGCTCGCACGCTGCGGCACTCCTCCATATCGCTCTCCTCCTCTTCGGAGTCCTGCCGATCGGCCTCGCGCAGACTCCTCCGGGCGGCCGACATGCCGGTGCAATGGCCGGCAGATGCCCTCGCAGCAACTCCTTTCGCCCCTCGTCCACGCCCCGCCGGGGTGATCTTCGGCGCGGGTATCTCCAGTCTGAAGTAGGGGTTCGCCCTCTTGGCCCCCGCCTTGGGCCCCTCCGGCACATCCCCGTCCCTGGCTGACCCGCAGGGCAAAAGATCACTCGCGGCGGAACTCCTACCGCTCCCTCCTCCCCCATAATCCGGATGAAGGGATTCCCCTTCCATCATTAATCCCCAGAACTACCCAAATTTTTACCCAAATATCTAAACCCCCAATAAATTTCCAAAAGCAATTCCCCGAATAATCAAAAACCTCAAAATAACCCAAAAAACAACCTCCCAACCTAACCTAACCTAACCTAACCTAACCTAACCTAACCTAACCTAACCTAACCTAACCTAACCTAACCTAACCTAACCTAACCTAACCTAACCTAACCTAACCTAACCTAACCTAACCTAACCTAACCTAACCTAACCTAACCTAACCTAACCTAACCTAACCTAACCTAACCTAACCTAACCTAACCTAACCTAACCTAACCTAACCTAACCTAACCTAACCTAACCTAACCTAACCTAACCTAACCTAACCTAACCTAACCTAACCTAACCTAACCTAACCTAACCTAACCTAACCTAACCTAACCTAACCTAACCTAACCTAACCTAACCTAACCTAACCTAACCTAACCTAACCTAACCTAACCTAACCTAACCTAACCTAACCTAACCTAACCTAACCTAACCTAACCTAACCTAACCTAACCTAACCTAACCTAACCTAACCTAACCTAACCTAACCTTTTTTTTTTTTTTTTTTTTTTGTTGTCGAGGGGGAAATCTTCAAAAAGATACCCGACTTTCTGGGGGGAAAGCCGGGTTATGTGGGATTTTTACCCACTAAAACCCCCCCGGTGGCCCTCTCCGTGCGTTTAGAGGGGGGGCTCCGGGATCTCAATGAACACTCCGGAACCCCCGCGCACTGTGCATTTCGGCACCCGTCTAGTTTCCGGCTTACGCCTAAAAGCCCTCATCTGCGGCAGTGTGCGGCCACCACACACCGCCGCCGCCACGGAGTCGCTTGTAACGGTGGTTCGAGCCCCCACTCTTACCACCCGCGACTCCGATGCCCCCTTTTAGTCGCCTCTTACGACAGGCAGGAGATACCGTAGCCCTATTCTAAGCCCGGGACTACAGGGCTTGGCCCCCCTTTTAGTCGGCTCCTACGACAGGCAGGGGATACCGTAGTCTTATTCTTTGCCCATGACTACAGGGCGTTGGGGCTAGGGCGGGGCTGGTCAGCGCCGCCTCTGCGCCTCCGCCTCCTAGCGGGGTCAGCCCTCTCCCTCTCTCTTTCGGCCTCCTCCTTCCTGGACATTACTATCTCGCAGAAGGAGGAGACTGCATCCCACTCGGTTTTGCTCTGCACCATTTTTGCTACCACGGAGGGCAGCCGGAGGTCTCCCCCGATCACAGCGACGAGGTCTCGTCGCGGCGATTGCCACGCGGGGCAGTCCTCCAACGTATGCTGGGCATCATCACTTGGGGAGCTGCAGTGGTGGCATGATGCCGAAGCTTCCCTGTTGATCCTGTGCAGGTACTCGCCGAAGCACCCGTGTCCGGTGAGTACCTGAGTCATCCGGTAGCTTATTTGGCCACCCGCTCGGCTCATCCAGTCTTGGAAGACGGGCATGATTGCTCCCACGACCCTCTGGCGTTCACTAGCCGGCTCTTGTAGGCGCGTCTGCCACTCCTCAAGAGCATCTTCGTGCGCCTGTTGCCGCATCACGGTAACAGCCCTGGGGGGCAAGTCCTGACCCTCCTCGCGCATGCGGCGCATCTCCGCATACACCTTTGCGTCCATTTTCGCCAGAATGTCCAGGGGGGGAAGTCTCGCCAGAAGACCTGCCGCTTCGTGGGAGATCGTGCGGTATCCGCGTGCTACCCTTATGGCCAGCCGGCGTTGCACGCTTAGCAGCTTTGCTTTACATGCACGATTGCCGGCCAGTTCATCCGCCCATATTGGTGCACCGTATAGGGCCATGGACCGCACGACCCCCGAGTAGAGCCGCCGAACACTCTCCCGCGGTCCCCCCAGATTAGGCAGGATTCGGTGCAGGGCACCCGCTACCTTCTCGATCCGGGGGACTAGGCGGTTGAAGTGCTCGACGAACTCCCAGCGACCGTCTAAGATGATGCCAAGGTACTTCATGCACCTCCCCACCTGGACAACGGCGTCGCCCACGCGGACCGCAGAGCTTGGCGGTTCCACGCCCTTGGGGAGGTCGTGAAACCACAGTGCCTCGGTCTTATGTGGCGCGATTTGTAGTCCCAGAGCTTGGATTCTACGGACCACGCAAGCGACACCATACTCGGCGACACAGGTCGTCCGCGCGAAATCCTCTCCCTCCGCCAGTATCAGTGTATCGTCCGCGTAGCACACGACTTGAACCCCGACGGGCAGAGTGATTCGCAGCACCACGTCATACGCGAGGTTCCACAGGAGTGGCCCCAGGACCGACCCCTGCGGAACCCCGCAGTACATTCTTCTGCTATGCGAAGACCCGTCGCGGCCGACGTACTCGATGCTGCGATCGCGCAGATAGTCGCAGACGACACTCCGCATACACTCGGGCAGGCCATGGAAGATCAGTGCCTCTCTGATAGCCTTCCAGGGCAAGGAGTTAAAGGCGTTTACAATGTCCAGACTAATTGCAAGTACCACCTTGCCCTGCGAGACCGCCTCTTGCGCAATGGATCGAACGCGGAGGATAGCGTCCACAGTGGAGCGTCCGTGCCGGAAGCCAAATTGGCAATCCGACAGGTCTGGACCGACGCTCCACAGATGGAGGTTTATGCGTTCCGCCACTACGCGCTCGAGAAGCTTTCCCGCCTCGTCCAGCAGACAGATAGGCCGGTATGCCGATGGCGAGTTCGCGGGTCTGCCCTCTTTCTTGAGGAGCACCAGTCGCGCCCGCTTCCATTCTGAAGGGAAGCGCCCAGACTTCAAGCAGTCGCTAAGGTGGACCTGGAAACGCTCACCAAGAACGCCGAGAGCAAGCACCCAGGCGCGGCCTGGGATTCCATCGGGGCCTGGGGCTGTATTACGTACTGCCAGGCGCTTTACCGCTCGCTCCAGTTCCTCCTTCCCAACATCCACATTCTCGTCCGGGAGAGGTGGCATTGTCACCGTGTTCGGTGCACTCGGCGGGCTGTCTGCAGCTCGTGGGAATAGGGTATCCACCACATTCACCACGAGGCTAGGCTCAAGGGTCTCTGTCAACGGAGGAACCCATGGTCGGAGCTTGTCCAGTACCATTTTGTACGGACGCCCCCATGGGTCCTCGTTGAGGCTGTCTACGAGCTCGTAGTACGCCTTTTCCTTCGCATTTGCGACAGCCACTTGGAATGTTGTTGTGGTCTCCCGATACACGGTGTACGCCGCCAGCCTCTCCACGGAGGAAGCCTGGCGTCGCCTGCGGGTCCGCAGATAGGTCCTTCTGGCCGCTAGGCACGTCGACCGCAATTCCGCGAGGTCTTCGGACCACCAATAGGTAGCCTTACGCTCGATCGGTCTTGCTCGAGGCATCGCAACGTCGCACACCTGGGTCATCCGCTCCCTGAACCATGCTGTCTCCGCGTCTGGGTCAGCAGTGACAGGCGGCTCCACCCATGCTGCAGTGTTGGCAGCGGCCATGAGCAGGTCCCGGTCGAGCTTCTTCAACACCCAGCGCTTTGGGTGTCTCACCTCTCGGTTCTGCGGGTCCTGGCTGAGGCGCACCGCTACATCCATTAGAATGTAGTAGTGGTCTGACAGGGTCAGCAACTCCTCTGCAACTCGCCAGCCTGATACCAAATTGCTTGCCGAGGGAGACGCCCAGGACAAGTCCACGATGGACTCCCCCTGCCATCGCACGCATGTGCTGACCGAGCCCCTATTTAAAAGGCCAAGGTTTAGGCACGCCGCCCAATCCAGGACGGCCTCCCCCTTGGGTTCATCCCGGGGCCCACCCCATGCACATGCGTGGGCGTTAAAGTCCCCGAGCACAAGAACCGGGCGTGGCTGACAACGGCGGACACACGCTGCGAGCTGGTCCATGTACCCTTCGAACACCGCCAGGCTGACGTTGGGCGAGATGTAGCAGCCTACGACAGCCACTAAGCCCCACTGCACAGCCACAAAGCCTGGTCCCTTCTCGAGCAGAGAGCATGGCGGTGCCTCCAGTCCTCCGCCCCAGTATACGGCTACAGAGCTGTTGTCATCGCCGAACCAGCGGGGATGGGCAGCCACCCTGTAGGGCTCCGCAACAATAGCCAGGGCAATCTTATGCTCCGCGAGGGTCTGCAGTAGCAGGTCCTGCGCCCTGCGGCAGTGATTAAGATTGCCCTGGAGGATCTTTAGTGGTGGCTGGAATGTAAGGCCTCCGTTTCCTCCGGCTGCGAGCTAGAGCCCGGCTGACTCGGCGAAGACGAGTCTCCCACTGTATTTTTGGGAATGAGAGGGGCCTGCTTCCCTCTCTTCTTACTTCCTTTTTTGGTGGCGGCGCAGTTCTGCCCCAGCTTATGATCACTGGGCAGTCCGCGGTCCGCGCAGATTGGGCACTTCGGTGTAGAAGAGCACGTTGTGGCTTTGTGGCCAGATTCTCCGCAGTTGAAGCAACTGTTGCTCCGGTCGAACGTGCTCTTGCATTCGTGCCTTACGTGCCCGGTCTCCAGACACCGATAGCATCTTACGGGCTTCTCGGGCAGATACTTTACACGGGCAGCCGCCCAATCACCAATGCGCAGTCGGGGTTCCGCCATTAACTTTCTTACAGCTGCAAGTGGACAACGAACCCACGCCGTACCCAACCGTCGTCCACTTGCTCGTATAGTGCCAACTTTAACATCATCGGCACTACAGCCAGCTGTGGCAGCAACTGCAGCCGCCACTTCCTTTGGGGTTACTGACTCATCGAGGTCACTGACCCTGATTTCGCCAGTCTTTACAGGGCGTGCCACCTTGACGGGCAGGTCTGATAGGGCCTCTTTGAGGCGACCTGCTAGCTTATCGGCATTGCCAGAGCTTTCCGAACCAACGACCTCCAACAGGATGCCCCCATTTCTTCCCTTCCTCTGGCGTACATCGGTGATGCCACATTCCGACAGTTTTATTTTCGCCTTGGCAGTGGCCATCACCTGCGCGTACGAAGTTTCTGAGCCTTGTGTAAGGGTCAGCATGACTGCGGCAGATTTCGGCGGGCGTGGAGGCTTCGGCTTCGACTTTGCCTTTTGAGGGGCAGGCTTTGGAGTCGCCTTTATCGACACGCCTTTGTCAGGCTTGGCCTTTTTGCCTGCAACTTTAGCCCAAGACGTAGGGTGTGATCTCTCCGTTTGTGAAACGGGGACCGCAGGCACCGGGGGCAAAGGCTCCACAGGAGGCGGTGTCTTTCCACCCTTTCCCTTCTTCTGTTTTTTCGCTTTCCCCTTTGTAGCCGATAAGGGGGCAGCTGTTTTTGACGTCGGTGGGCATTCGGCGACTACTTTGGCTGCTACTTTTGTGGCCTGCTTTTCACCCAGTGCAGGGCGCATAACACGGTCCGGAAAGAGCTCTGCTTTGAAAGACGCAAGTTTCGACTCAATCAATGCCCCGACCTGCTCCAAGAAGGAGCCCTGGGGTTGATGAGTCTGGGCGACCTGAGGTGGGATAGCAGGCGTTTGAGTTATTCCGCCCTTTTGTCGCCGAATACTTTGCATCTCTGCCGCCAGGGCGGACACTTGCTCCTGGAGGGCAGCCAGTTGAGAGCGCAAGGAAGCATTCTCACTCTCGAGCTGCTGCACTCTTTCTGAGCCCGTTGTCCGTAGCGTCAACTCCTCCATGGCGGCCCTAGCGGTTCTCGCCGCGACACGCAGCTCCCGCACAAAGAAGCCTTTGAGGTTCGTGGATTTGGCGGCTATTGATTCCACCACCGTCATTTTTTCGCTCACCTGGGCACCTAAATCAGCTGTAGGCTGCTGCCTCATATGTTCAGCCAGTTCTTCCGGCGCGGGAAGGCTTAGGGACGTGCGTGTGACTGGAGGAGGCTGCGTCAGGTCAACGTGCTCATCCAGCGGGGGCCGCTTGCCCCTTGCCCTTTTCACACCACCACTGGGTGTGGCAGTCACAGCGTACTCCCGTTTCCTCTTCCTCGCCGAGCTGTTAGACCACTGTGACGCTACCGAGCAGTCGGACTCGTAGTCGGCCTCGGACATTCTCTCCAGCTCCACAACAGCGGGAATGGCAAAACAGCTGGCGATGAGGCGCTGCTTCTCCTTGTCTGCCTCGTCTACCTCCCTCTCCTTCTCTTCTTCCTTCTTCTCCTTCTCCTCTTCGATCTTACTCTCTCCCCCTTCCTTCTCCTTCGTCTTCTTCTCTAACTCCTCACTAACAACTTCCAGCAAAATTTTGTCCCCCCCAGAATACGTGGGACAGCCCGAGCTGAGAAGCTCGGAGAGGGATTCTCCGGCATCGGAGATGCCGGTACCCTCCTGGGGTAGTTTCTGTTGAAATTGTGCTGCCATTGTTGATTACTCTCTCGAAATAATATTATTGAAATATTAGTTTGCGGAGCGCCTGTCTGGATGAACCAGCCAGCCGCTACCCAGGCTTAACCCTTTCGGCTCCACGTCGGCCTTATCGGCTTAAGCCCAGTACTGGAAGCGCCGCGCACATACCACTTCCAGGAGTTTTTATGGACTCTCCAGTCCGTACAGATTTTTTATAGAGGTTAACTCCTCGCGGCCCAACCGCTAGCGGCAAGGCCCTCGGTCCCAGTGCGTTGGGATTCCGATCTGCTCACGCATGCACAAAAGGCATGCCCCACCCGAGCCCATTGTGAAAACAGGACCCAGGCGACCTCTACTGCCAGATTATTCGCCGCTAGCCAGCAAGATCCCATAAAGAGAAGTTGCTGACTAACGCCCAGGGTGCACCGACCCTTGCCACTTGCCCTTCCATCTGGTTCAGATTGAATCAGAGGGAACGGAAGCGGAAGGGTACACGTGGAGGTTATCTGGCCTAGCACCCCAACCTAACCTAACCTAACCTAACCTAACCTAACCTAACCTAACCTAACCTAACCTAACCTAACCTAACCTAACCTAACCTAACCTAACCTAACCTAACCTAACCTAACCTAACCTAACCTAACCTAACCTAACCTAACCTAACCTAACCTAACCTAACCTAACCTAACCTAACCTAACCTAACCTAACCTAACCTAACCTAACCTAACCTAACCTAACCTAACCTAACCTAACCTAACCTAACCTAACCTAACCTAACCTAACCTAACCTAACCTAACCTAACCTAACCTAACCTAACCTAACCTAACCTAACCTAACCTAACCTAACCTAACCTAACCTAACCTAACCTAACCTAACCTCGACGAAGTCGTAGTTTAAGTTTGTATAATATATATACTGTAAGCGCGGTCACAACCATATCGCGATGGAAAATTAGAGCAGCGCCCCCTAGTAGTTGCGCGCTCGCTGCGCTGTTGAACTGTCATTCTTAGCAGTTATTTATATGTTAGTTTTGAGCAGCCTTTAGGAACCTGCTAAGCGAATTATATTGGAAAAAAAAAAAAAAAAAAAAAAAAAAAAAAAAAAAAAGGACTGCTGTCTGTCTGTCCGTCCGCCCGTTCGTCTGTCTGTCACCAGGCTGTATCTTAAGAACCGTGATAGCTAGAGATTACGTATTTCTTTTGCCGCTATAAGAACAAATACTAAAAACAAAATTAAATAAGAGGGCTCCCTTTCAACAAACATGTTTAAACTTTATCACTAATTTTTCTCCGCAATATTTTATAAACTGTACAATTAAAAAAAAAAAAAAAAAAAAAAAAAAAAAAAAAAAAAAAAAAAAAAAAAAAAAAAAAAAAAAAAACATACGCCAATATAACATGCATAGGTATTTTATAGGTATTGCATAACGGATCTAGCGAGAAAAGTACTTTGCAGTAGATCCACATTGTCTATAAATGAATCTATTGAGGAAAAACAATCTCTCTAGATCCATAATGGATCCGCCTTATTATGACCAACAAAACTTGAGTGGTTCTTGACGATTTCCAAAGCAATTCCAGAGGACGGTATTACGAGTCATGCCAAATGCTCTGGTTTTAGCGATAGTATTGCCCGAACGATGCAAGTGGTTTTTGACAGCTAGCGAGACAGATTTTTGTATGCGAACTGTGAGGTATCGGTATTATGGACACACAAGCTACCGGCAACGCGTCAGCAAAGCGCTCGTTTATGTGACAGTTAAGCGATTGCAAAAAAGTTCCTCGAGACTACCTTCGAATCTCAGGAAAAGAGAACAAAATATTTTTTCGTCAATTCTCGAGGAAGAACTAGTAAGTTAATTAAATAATATTAGGTTTCTAATTAGTGATTTACCTATTTGCTGTGTAAAATAATTAAAAAAATGTGTGTTTGTGTTGTTAAAGGTGCTTAAGTGTTTCGCAGCCAGTTTTTCGAAATACAAAGAAATAATAGATAATAAAACCGATATTTATTGTATTTTTGCAGTGGCTCGTCTTTTGTTGCTGCGAGGTCTGTTGCAAAGGGCTCTAATTTTTGATATACGACGACATCAAAATACTATGAGGTACCTTCGGGAGATGCCCGAGTTAGACCCGTTCATGTTGCCGGAAGAAAAATTTATTCAAAACTTCAGGTAGGTACCAACGCTTTTACTAATATTTTTATGTACCGCCTATACCTATCATTAATAAAGTTTTCCTTACCGTTTGGGCTATAAACCTGTTACTATGTATTGCAGGTTAAATAAAGCTTGTGCGGTGCAAATCATTGACGACTTGCGCCCCTTCATTCCAGCCACATCCAGAACGACAGACCTGTCAGTGGAGAAGAAGGTAGGCTTACTTCCCGACTGTGTTCTCTTGAAGTACCTAGGTACCATTACCATAGGTCCTTATATATCATCAGCAATCATTGCCTAATTCTCCAATGGACAAAATGTCCGGTGTGTTGCGTTACAACATCCAACAAATTTATAATACCTAACGTAAATTATTATTATTATTATAATAGGTAATAACTCCATTCCAGGTGTTTGCTGCATTGTCGTTTTACGCAACTGGTTCTTACCAAAATGTTATTGGTCTGAATGCACATCACTCAATTGCTCAACCCACTGTATCCAAATATCTTCAGGAAGTGACATCAGCACTAAACGCTGATGCGATAAGGGAAAAGTACATCCATTTCCCCCAAACGGCCGAAGAAAGAGCGCTTATAAAATTAAGGTAGGTACCTAAGTTGTAGCTAATTGTTTAGGTATGTAAATTTTGTAATTTTCAAAATAGCATTTTTACCAAAATTTTGGTTTAATTTTAGGTTTTACTGCATAGAAAATGTTGGTACCTTGATGAAAGTCGATTGAGTAGGTACGTTACTTTTTTTCAGATTCTATGAAAAATTTGGTGTGCCAGGATGTGTGGGGTGTATTGATGGCACACATGTCGCCATCCACACCCCATCGCTATTTGAAGAGAGATACTACAATAGAAAACATTACCATTCACTAAATTGCCAAATGGTAAGTAGATAGGTCAAAACCTAACAACAGTAGGTTTTACTTAGCTACTCAGGCTTGAGATAACAATTTCAAATTTTCCAATTTTTAGATTTGTGACAGCGACTTGAATATTTTGAGTGTTGATGCCAGCCACGGGGGAGCCAGCCATGACAGTTTCATCTGGCATAATCATGCAGTAGAGAGGCATTTGCAGACACTGCATGCTCATAATGAGGCTGTGTGGCTATTAGGTAAGATTTAGTTAAGTTTTAGGGTTCCATACCCAAAGGGTAAGGGACCATCCACCCTCCAAGACTCTCCAGTCAGGAAATTGAAATTATCACAGATTATAAGTTAGTATAAAGTATGGTTAGTATAATATTCTGTTTACTTTATTTCAGGTGACTCAGGGTACCCTCAAAGAAAATGGCTCATGACACCAATAATTGGTGCACCTGACAACAGCCCGGAGGATTACTACACACAAAAACATATTTTAGCTAGAAATACTGTCGAGAGGAGTTTTGGCGTATTGAAAGCACGATGGCGGTGTCTACTAGTGCATAGAGTGTTGCATTACTCTCCCGCCAAAGCTGCCGCCATCGTTAATGCATGTGTGGTACTGCACAATTTGTGTAATAAGGCTCGAATTCCTGTGCCAGAGTTAACAGAAGCAGAGTGGGAGCAGGAGATGAGCATGCAAATCATGCAAAACTACAGTGAGCGTGCTGTGGATCAGTGCATACAGGAGCTACATGAAGGAAGAGCTATGCGGACCAACCTAGTTGCTAGGCTATGGGAAGAAAGGCATTAGGTAAGAAAACAAAATTAAAATATACATCATACTTTGTTATTACCATGACTATTGCAGTCTCAAAAACATTCATTAACTAAAAAAAACACATTTTGAGAATAAAGAAGAATAAGAATATTCTCATTGATGGTCTTATTTATAAAATATCGGTTTATGGCAGGATTTCGTCATATAAACCGGCTTTAGCTCTGTCTTAAGATTGTTTCTAGTAGTATCATAATCTAAAGTTTAGATTCTAAACAAAACAAAAATCAAGACACACAGTAGTATGTAAATCTACAAGCATTAGGCTAATTAAGCAAAAAGATCGGGTGCCAAATTATAATTTTTTTTTATCTAGAATTAATCAACATAAATAATAAGACGTTGTAAGTCAATACAACAGGTAAAATCGAATGTGGAAAAGAGCCCCAGTTTGTTACAAAGGAATTGTACATAAGGATTTTAATTAGTGCTAAGTTTAATTATAATAGTGTAGTGTATGTAATTCTTATGTACTGAACTTGGGCCCTTTTTCAGATTTATCTCTTAATTTTCGTCCAAACTAGCTTGGCTTGTAATTATTAATCTTACACATAATCTTGTCTTAATAATTTCTTATACATTATTAGTATTGTTTTTACAGCAACCACAATTGCTTGTCCTCAGCTCGGCAGCATGCGCCCTCCGCTCCTCCGCAGCAGCCCTTCGCTCGTCGGCATCCGCCCTCCGCTCCTCTGCAGCAGCCCTCCGCTCCTCAGCATCCACCCTTCGCTCCTCTGCAACAGCCCTCCGCTCCTCGGCATCCACCCTTCGCTCTTCTGCTCCCACGCGCCGCTCATTAAGTGCATGGTCGCGCGTATCACGGTCGGCCACCCGGTCCATGAATTTTTTGTAACACAGCACAAGCGTTCCCAACTCTTCTCGGATCGCTAGAAGCGCTTGTGCATGGGTTAATTCAGCTGCGACCCTGTCTCGTTCAATTGTACTCAGTACCTCTTGAGCCTCATCAAATTTTGTCATTGGACGAGCTGTTGAGAAACAATTTTAATTCAGGCGCATTGCTCTGTACATATTATATTTCGTGTAAGCAGAAGAAAATAACAGTCAAGGGCTCTTGTTTAACATAATTTCTCTAAAATGCCTCTCGAATTTATTTACAATAAATAGCCCTTAGGTAAAAGGGAAAAGCCATTGTAACTTAATTGTAGGAGTGATTTAGAAGATAGTGTTTCCATAAATAACACTTAGCAAAATCTTAGTCTTATTTATAAAAACATAATTCCTCTAAAACAGTTCTCAAATTTAGCTACATAATCTGTGTTCAGTCCTATTAAAAAACTCGAATCCTTAAAACGCTTCTCAAATGCAGTTTAAATAGTTTGTGATAAAGTGAAATTGTTCTTTCCCTTTAAACTTACATCTTCTACGTGGCTGCTGATTAGACAGAGGGTCTTCCTCCATCTCTATCACAATTGGGTAGTCAGTTTGATGGTCTTCATCGTGAAGGTGCACATCTTCACCTTCACACTCTAGTACCGATGTTGAGGTGGACGCCTCTGTGAAGCTGGCTGTAGTATTTGCTTCTGAAAATAATCAATATCATTAGGTATAATAGTTATAATTATGTCCCTAGGTGGTATTCATAAACACATAGTTTTAAAACAGATACCTACTTAAATATTGGTGATCATGTGATTGATTATAGTCCATTCTGAAAAATAAACAAAATTATTGTAAACCTGTTTGAAATTATTGTGTTTTTCTTTAAGTATATCTAATTGTAAATAAAATGAACTACGTACGTGGGCCCACAAATTTCATTTATTTCTTCTCTGACAGACTCGCTATCATCCTGTAATAAAAAAATAACATAGAGTAAACAAAATTGTTAATTAAGCTATAGGAATTCTCTCTGAGAGATTGTGTAATTAACTATAACAGATTAGGGTCTATCGGGCTACAAGAGTCTAAATAATGTAGCGTTGTAATTTCGCTCCATTGGCTAACAGCCATAATTAACCAAAATTTTGATGATTTCTTTCGTTTTCGGAACCTTTTGTTTACATTTTGAACTTGACAGTTGTTTTTTTCCCTAAGGATGTCCTACTTTCTTCATTAGTTGGTGTGGTCATATCACAACTTTATTTACTGGTTTTTGCACGGACGAAAGCGGAGGTAGATTAATCTGTTGCTACTTTTTGTCTGGTTGTCTCCTTGATTAAAAAAAAAGTCCTTGACTCATTCATTCTTTTTCCGGGTCTTCAGACCAAGGCCTCCATCATGTAGATTTTTTTCTTTTCCGCGGCGTGGCCGCGAATATCGTGTCAATCGACGATAAAATGGCTCGATTGATTGTTTATTTTAAATTTTGGTGAGTAGCTTTACTGGTTTTATAAATTATTTTTCGGTTTTGCACTGATTTGTGGAAATTTATCGAGGTGTGTCTTTTCAGATTTTGTCAATTAAATTTTCGACATGTCCCTGAGGATATAGAAGACGGGATTTGTCATCAATTTCCATTTATGTAAGTATTTCCATTATTCGCCAGGGAGAAGAAGCGAATTTCGTTCGAAATACCTTCAAATTTTTTCATACTAACCTAAGTTACGCATTTTCCATTACAGATTTTCTTACCTTTTCGCTTAAATTGCGACAAAATGCAGACGTCGTGATTATTTCCATTTAAAGAAACTCGGTGAGTGTTCTTGATTTTCCTTTTAAAAGTATGGGGAAGCTTGCGTTCTTTTCCATACAGTTCCCATTGTCATTTCCTCGGTTAGAAGTGCTAAAGTGTTAATCGCGGATTTGTTTTCTTTTCCAGACTGTTGGTCGGGTTTCTTTCTTTTTTTTCCTTTCTTTCTTTCCATATTTCCAATTTCCATTCCAAAACTCCACATTTCCTCGGGGTTCTACTTTGGTGCGGAGAGGTGGTTGCTTCCTGAAGATAGCAAGATGGACGGCCCCAGGTTTCCCGCTGATAATTTATTTAATTTACCCGGATAATTTTCGGTATGTAGCTTTATTTCCATTTCCTTTTTTTGGAGAGGCATTCTATGTTCACGTTGCTCTCACCAGCCTGACATATGTCCGGGCGATAATCTCGAGTTTCCAAGACTTAACTTTCCAACATTATATTTTCCAAATTTTCCACGTAGCAATTTTCCGACTTTCTACTGTGCAATTAAAACCTATAGTTTCCAAGCTAAATTGTAGCAATAATATTACTGTAGATTTTCTAAGTGCGTTTTTTTCATAAATTCTTTTCTGGCAAGCGGCCAGTGGTTAGGAGTTCTTATATTCTGGACCCATGTACCTACTGTGACTTTTTTGGGGACACTGAGACCTAACTACAGACTGCTAATACTAGTCAATCTACCTAATTTAATTAGAATTTTCTAAAATAAAACCAGGTTTGACGGCCTTCAGCCCAAATGTACATTTCTATTTAAAAAATAAATAATTATCATTAGAACTAAATTCACTTTGTTTCCTTAATCTCCCACTGCAGACTCAGTTATCATACCCGCCTTGCGATTAAAACCCAAGCGCTTTTCCTCTGACTATCCACGGTATATTCTTTTAGTGCTGGCCTGGCGCCCGAGATCATATTTTTCTTTCAGCCTATTTGCCTAAGGTGTTAGGGTAGAGGGGCTCTAGTAAAACTTGTATTCCTTTCTTATGATTTTATTATTAATTGGTCAGTGCTAATTTTTACATACAATCATTGGTTCTGTTTGAACTACAGGTCGAGCCCCGCCTTAACTTGAAGTTCAATTTGAACATCTTGTCAATGTGACACCTTAACAATAAATACCCAACAGTATTACGTTAGATAAAATTCCTTTTTTCTTCTTTTTAAAAATTAACATTACAATTGTCGCCTAGCGAACAGGGACCTGAAATATTTCTTACATTCATACATACCATACATTATTTCCTTATACTTTTTGACTTTTTCCTGAGTTCTGCTTTTGGAGGTTAAACTTTTAGTTTGCTTGGATTGCTTGGATTATCGCAATATTTTCTTTTTATTTTCCATACATACATGCATATTTAGCAACGTAGTTGTTAAGTAAGGTTCTCTACTGTTATAATTATAATGCTATAACTTTATTTTGACAGTTTTTGCTGTTACCTTATTATTATTTTGAACTGTGTACTAGCTTTAAGCAGTGAATTTTTTGGTACCTACTTTTATAATGGAAGGGTCTTCTAAGGACTTAGTTTCTGAGGACGAGAAGGTAGCTACTAACACTATGGCTACTCAAACTTCAAATATTGTTACATCTGAACCTGAGAGTTTAAATCTTTTGGAGAATCATCCACATCTGGACATGATTGATGTTACAGTTCCATTACCTACTAATGCCAATATGAATTCTAGCTCTGTTACTCGAGCTGACTTTGCAAATACTGCTTTGTTTCCAACTAAATTAAGTAAATATGTTGACTTGACTAAATCAAAGTTAAGATTTGACGGTTCGACTTGCGTCAGAGAATTTATACAGAGACTGGAGGAGTTTCGACTTGCACGAGACGTTGACAGCGACTTAATTGTCAGGGCTTTTACTGAGGTGTTAGACGGTATCGCGTTACAATGGTACAGGACAATTCGTGAAAGAGTTCACTCATGGCATACATTGAAGGTTGAACTTCTTAAACAATTCGATCGGCTTGATTTCGATTACCAAACCGAACTTACGTTACGCACTCGTAAACAATTACCTACTGAAAGTTTAGCGAATTTTATTGTTGAAATTGCATACCTCAACAACAATTTATCGAATCCTCTTGGTTTTCTGACATTATACGAAATAATTCGTCACAACATTTTGCCTACATACGCCGTACATCTTATCGGCCGGAATATAACTTCACTTGATTCCTTAACTAGGCTCGGTAGAGAGGTTGAGCAATTTTTGCCCCCTGCTCCCGCGATGACAAATATTCCAAACGTTTCAAAAATTTCAAACATTTCAAAAGTTTCAAATATTTCAAAAGTTTCAAATATTTCAAAAAATTCAAATTTATCCTCGAACACGAATGTGGTACAATCTGAAGTGATTTGCATGAAGTGTCAAAAGACTGGTCATCACTTCAAGTTCTGTAAAGAATTCCTTGGTAAGGTGTGTTTTCGTTGCCGTAAACAAGGAGTCACTGCTTTAGAATGTGATAAATGTAACCCTTTTGTCGAGGCTAATTGTCCAAAAAACTTATAAGAACCGGTCGAACTCGATTTCGAACTCATGAAGTGACACGAACTTCGGCTGGTGAAAATTTAAAATTAAATTCTCCTGAACGTCCTCAGGACTTCAAAGATTGGCTTGCTTATCTCAAAGTGTTTTTTGGAGTTCATAATGCTGCACCCATCCTATTCGTCAAGAACAATGACCAACGTCCATTCTTGGAGTTTCAAGTGGGCGAGAAAAAGTTCTCTGGTTTATTGGACAGCGGAGCAAATCATTGTGTATTGGGTTCTAATTTACACTTAGAGTTTCAGAAATTAGGTTTCAAGATCAGACCGTTGCGTAAGATCGCTCGGACCGCTGATGGATCGAAGACGGATATCCTAGGAGTCATAGACTTGCCTATAACATGCGACTCGGTCACACATACTATTACTTTCATGGTAATTCCTTCGTTTAAACCGCCTATTATATTAGGATTTGATTTTTGGCTACAATTCGGCTTAGCCGATAATCTATTTAAGAATATCACGTTCGTGAACGATTCCGAAATAAAAATTTGTGCAGTTACTGCTGCAACTGAATTGTCTCCTTCTCAAAAAGAACAATTAGATGAAATTATAAAACTTTATGAGGATATTTCTTATGAAAAGAATGGTTTGGGTTTAACCCATCTTGTGGAACATGAAATAGTGACTACAGGTTCTCCTATTAAACAACGATATTGGCCTTTAAGTCCTGCTAAACAAAAAGAACTATACGATGAGGTTGAGGTTTTATTAAAAGAAGGTATAATCCAACCATCAAAATCTCCTTGGAGCTCTCCTGTCTTAGCAGTAGATAAGAAAGATGGTGGTATTCGATTGTGTTTAGACTCGCGTAGATTAAATTCTGTTACCGTAAAGGATTCATATCCACTTCCTTATACCACACGTATTCTAGATAATCTCCGTGATGCAAAATTTATTTCAGCTATCGATTTGTCAAAAGCATTTCTACAGATCCCGCTTGCTGTTTCATCCCGTGAAAAGACAGCTTTCGTTGTCCCCGGCAAAGGCTTATATGAGTTTGTTCGTATGCCGTTTGGGTTGACCAACGCTCCGGCAGAATTACAGCGGTTGGTTGATAAACTGTTTGGTCCAGAATTCGACAGTCATGTATTTTGTTATTTGGATGATTTAATACAGGTTTCCACAGATTTTCAGGCACATTTAGATCTACTTCGCAAGATTCATAAAACCTTGAAGGAAGCTGGTTTAACGGTAAATCTCAAAAAATGTACCTTTTGTAAAGAAAGATTGCGTTATTTGGGTTACATCGTTGATGGTGATGGCTTACATACTGATCCTTCCAAACTGGATGTCATTGAAAATTTTCCACGTCCTACAACTGTTAAGCAGTTGCGTAGTTTTCTAGGTATGTGCTCTTATTATCGTCGATTTATTTCCAAATTTGCTGACATTGCATCTCCTTTGACACGTTTAACTGGTGGTAGTAAAAATTCAAAACATTCACTTATTTGGAACTCTGAAGCTGAAAATGCATTTATTGCTTTGAAGCAATCATTAGTATCATCCCCTGTTTTACAGTGTCCTAATTTCGAGAAGCCTTTCTTTTTACATTGTGATGCTAGTTCTGTAGGCATAGGAAGTGTTCTAAGTCAAGAAGATGACGACCATTCTCAACATCCTATTGCGTTTTATTCTCGAGCTTTATCTAAGTGTGAGCAAAACTATAGTACAACTGAAAGAGAACTTTTGGCAATTTTAGATTCAATTGAACATTTTCGACCTTATATTGAAGGCATGAAATTCACGGTTATTACAGATCATGCTAGTTTAAAATGGTTACTTGGTTTAAACAATCCTAGTGGACGCTTAGCTCGTTGGGCTGCTAGAATTTCACAATTTACCTTTGACATTATTCATAAAAAAGGCTCTTTACATGTGGTTCCTGATACGCTTTCCAGAATTGAAGTAGCTTCACTTTTTGTTGACGAAATACAAATCGTTACACCTGATGATGAAATAACTGATGTTTGGTATAGAAATATTTTCATAAATTGTCAAAAATATCCTGTACGATTTAAAAATTATAGAGTTGAAAACGAAGTACTTTATAAATATTGCAAATCAAAGTACTCTTTAAATTCAAATTTAGACTGGAAAATTGTTATTCCTAAAGAAAACATTTTAGATACTATTCGAAATAATCATGATGATGTAAATTCAAGTCATTTGGGTATTCATAAAACGTTAAATAAATTAAAAGCTCATTATTTTTGGCCTAAAATGTTTGATGATGTTCGCAAGTATATTAATTCATGTGATACATGCAAAGCTTATAAGCATTCTAATGCCCCCCCATTTGGTACAATGATAAATCCTAAAACTGTTGATCGCCCTATGGTGATGCTTTCGATTGATATTATTGGAATCTTACCTCGTACACATTCTGGTCATCGTTATATTTTGTCTGTGGTAGATGTGTTTACGAAGTATTGCTGGATTTTTCCGCTGGTCAATGCTACAACTCGCGCCGTAGTAAAGTTCCTCGAAAAAGATGTATTCCTAAAGTTTGGGGTTCCCAAGGTCATTGTATGCGATAACGGTTCACAGTTCATTTCTAAAAATTTTATACATTTTTTACATCGATATAATATTAATAAAATATTCTATAATACCTTATATACCCCTCAGAATAATCCTGTTGAGAGGTATAATCAAACTATAGAAACTTGTATATCCTGCTTTGTTAGAGATGATCATAGAAGATGGTCTCAATTTCTTCCTCATGTTCAGTTGGCTTTGAACAATAGTGTTAATTTAGCCACGGATTTTACTCCTAACTTTCTGATGTTCGGTAGAGAACTGATAATTGACGCTTCGTTGCATCGCTTCAATGATTCTTTTGATTTAGATACCATTGATTTTTCTAGTAGGCAAACCTTTGCTGATTCTTTTTCTGTTCTCAAAGAAATCTTTGAGAAAGTTTCTTCTTCGTTGTTGGACGCATATAAGCGTAACGCGTCTAACTATAATAAGGGTCGTAAGGTGGTTTCTTATAGTGTAGGTGATATTGTTTGGAGGCGTAATTTTGTTCAATCTAGTGCTGCTTATTATTTTTCGGCTAAACTAGCTCCTAAGTTTATCAAATGTAAAGTTGTAGAGAAAATTTCAAATAACGTGTATGTTTTAAAGAATCTTCCTAATGGGAAAGTTGGTCGTTTCCACGTTAAAGACATAATTAAAGTTTAAAATTTATTTCCCTGTTAACCTTTTTGGACTAATGGTAATTGCTATATTGCGGTACTACCTTTGATAGAGAAGGAGATTTTGCTAAGATGATGAATGTTGTATGAAAGGATAATGGACTTTTGAAAGAGAAAGAGTGTAAGAGAAATACTCTGTATACAATTACTAATTTTAAATTAAATATTTTCCAATGCTTAGGACATTTCGGATCTAATAATTCCCATTCTAAATTAAAACACTATAAGAAAGTTTTTGTATATATACTTTTTGTATAAAATTTTATGAGTACATTGTATAAAATTTTATATTCTATATACCTCTCTTTAATTTAGCTGTCTAGCTAATATACATTCATGTCCATATAAATATTTAAGCTAACTAGCTATACATACCTTAGTTTTAGTCACCGTAGTTTAAGTTGTAAAGAACCTCGGATTTGACACATACATTCATATACTTTCTCGATTTTGACATATTCCCATGTTGTATCAGCTTCGTTTTGGACGGCGTTGTCTGATCAACCAACATTTATTGCACTCTCCGGATTGTAGAGGGTTGCAATTACCTTTCGAGGCCTTTGGTCTCACATACTTTTTACCTCGTGCGTGGAAGTCTGGTAGGTTGTTGTTCCAGTCACGATGGATATTTTTCGTAGCTGCTCTAGGTATTGAGTCAGTTTACACATGCATATTTGGACTTTGTGCATGGAAGTCTGGAAGGTTGTTGATCCAGTCACATTGTTTCATCTTACTTTTTCAATTTTTTCTGGTCGTTGTGCATGGAAGTCTGGTAGGTTGTTGTTCCAGTCACATCGTTCCACCTTTTTGTTACAGCTTTGCTATTATGAAGCTGTAATGAACCTTCATACCATATCCTGAGCTGCGTGCATGGAAGTCTGGTGAGTTGTTGTTCCAGTCTCGTTGTCTCTTATCTTCATTTTATTGGGGTTTATTTTGAAAGGTGATGTTCTACTTTTAGACTCATCGGGGTTGGTTTTTGTTTCAGGGGCGATTCTATTTCTAGATTCATCCTATGCTTTTCAATTAGAGTCAGTGGCGAGGGTGCCTAACTGAACTTCAATTAGTTTTTCTATAGGGTTGTTATTCTTAGAGTCGGTGGCGAGGGTGCCAAACTGATCTTTTGTTAGATTCCTACGGGGTAAAGTTTTTTGAATCAGTGACGTTGGTGTCTAACTGAATTCTTTCTAGTTCCTTATTTAGTTTATAGATGTTAAGTTTTGGTGAAGTTTTTGAGTCAGTGACGAGGGTGTCTAACTGGTCTCCATTCAATCAGTCAATCATACATACATAGGCATAATATAATTTCGATTTCTTATACATTCCTTGAAGATGGTGTCAGCGACGGGAGTTTGTCCTTCTGATCTTCATTATCTCCTACTACACTACATATTATTTTTTGTTTATTTTTTATTCTTGATTTCGTCTGAAGGTTTCAAGTCAGCGACGATGGTGTCTAGCTGGTCTAGTAGCTTTACATGATATAATACTTTTTCATACTCTGAAATTTTTTCATAAAGACTTTCAGTCTTTATTTTTCTGGGGTGGGGTGTGATGTAGCGTTGTAATTTCGCTCCATTGGCTAACAGCCATAATTAACCAAAATTTTGATGATTTCTTTCGTTTTCGGAACCTTTTGTTTACATTTTGAACTTGACAGTTGTTTTTTTCCCTAAGGATGTCCTACTTTCTTCATTAGTTGGTGTGGTCATATCACAACTTTATTTACTGGTTTTTGCACGGACGAAAGCGGAGGTAGATTAATCTGTTGCTACTTTTTGTCTGGTTGTCTCCTTGATTAAAAAAAAAGTCCTTGACTCATTCATTCTTTTTCCGGGTCTTCAGACCAAGGCCTCCATCATGTAGATTTTTTTCTTTTCCGCGGCGTGGCCGCGAATATCGTGTCAATCGACGATAAAATGGCTCGATTGATTGTTTATTTTAAATTTTGGTGAGTAGCTTTACTGGTTTTATAAATTATTTTTCGGTTTTGCACTGATTTGTGGAAATTTATCGAGGTGTGTCTTTTCAGATTTTGTCAATTAAATTTTCGACATGTCCCTGAGGATATAGAAGACGGGATTTGTCATCAATTTCCATTTATGTAAGTATTTCCATTATTCGCCAGGGAGAAGAAGCGAATTTCGTTCGAAATACCTTCAAATTTTTTCATACTAACCTAAGTTACGCATTTTCCATTACAGATTTTCTTACCTTTTCGCTTAAATTGCGACAAAATGCAGACGTCGTGATTATTTCCATTTAAAGAAACTCGGTGAGTGTTCTTGATTTTCCTTTTAAAAGTATGGGGAAGCTTGCGTTCTTTTCCATACAGTTCCCATTGTCATTTCCTCGGTTAGAAGTGCTAAAGTGTTAATCGCGGATTTGTTTTCTTTTCCAGACTGTTGGTCGGGTTTCTTTCTTTTTTTTCCTTTCTTTCTTTCCATATTTCCAATTTCCATTCCAAAACTCCACATTTCCTCGGGGTTCTACTTTGGTGCGGAGAGGTGGTTGCTTCCTGAAGATAGCAAGATGGACGGCCCCAGGTTTCCCGCTGATAATTTATTTAATTTACCCGGATAATTTTCGGTATGTAGCTTTATTTCCATTTCCTTTTTTTGGAGAGGCATTCTATGTTCACGTTGCTCTCACCAGCCTGACATATGTCCGGGCGATAATCTCGAGTTTCCAAGACTTAACTTTCCAACATTATATTTTCCAAATTTTCCACGTAGCAATTTTCCGACTTTCTACTGTGCAATTAAAACCTATAGTTTCCAAGCTAAATTGTAGCAATAATATTACTGTAGATTTTCTAAGTGCGTTTTTTTCATAAATTCTTTTCTGGCAAGCGGCCAGTGGTTAGGAGTTCTTATATTCTGGACCCATGTACCTACTGTGACTTTTTTGGGGACACTGAGACCTAACTACAGACTGCTAATACTAGTCAATCTACCTAATTTAATTAGAATTTTCTAAAATAAAACCAGGTTTGACGGCCTTCAGCCCAAATGTACATTTCTATTTAAAAAATAAATAATTATCATTAGAACTAAATTCACTTTGTTTCCTTAATCTCCCACTGCAGACTCAGTTATCATACCCGCCTTGCGATTAAAACCCAAGCGCTTTTCCTCTGACTATCCACGGTATATTCTTTTAGTGCTGGCCTGGCGCCCGAGATCATATTTTTCTTTCAGCCTATTTGCCTAAGGTGTTAGGGTAGAGGGGCTCTAGTAAAACTTGTATTCCTTTCTTATGATTTTATTATTAATTGGTCAGTGCTAATTTTTACATACAATCATTGGTTCTGTTTGAACTACAGGTCGAGCCCCGCCTTAACTTGAAGTTCAATTTGAACATCTTGTCAATGTGACACCTTAACAATAAATACCCAACAGTAATAGATTAAATTCATTCCTTTTTTTTCTCTTTTAAAAATATTCATTACAATAATTGGTCATATAGATAGACAGCAAACACTTCATTGTACATCCTGAAGATGCGGTGGTAGCGGAGCATTAGAGCGCCGGCTCCTCATTTGGGAGGTCGTGGGTTCAAATCCTGGCACGCACCAATGGCTTTGTTCTCTAAGTTACACACATTTGTGTAGTTATATTAGGAATAGAAAGAAAGAAACCATTTATTTACATTGCCACAGAAGCACAAACACAAAAAATAACAGAATCTATATATACCTAAATAGAACAAGTATAAAAAAACAATACCACTCGCTAACTATGAAGGAGAACACCGTGAGGAAGCCCTAGTGTCTGAGGTATTTACATATCCCAGCACTTGCTACGTACAATGGCCCAAATAGAGCTAGACATCCAGCAGAAACAATTACAAATTATTTCTTATAACAATGGACAATTGGCAGTGTTATTGCTTAGAGTGATCTATTCCAGACAACTACTTTTCTTTAGACATATCAGATTTAAAAAAAAAGAACTACCACCATGAACAATTAATTCATTAATCCTAACAAATATAATTGATGACCATGGGATATAGCAAGTCTAAAAAAATAAAACTTTACCTGTGGGAATGGATTTACACTAGCTCCGGGAATGCCAGTGCCAAAATCCACCCCTAAAACTGCTAGAAATTTTGCATCAGCCTCTCCGGGTTCCTTGTCTTTATCGGGCGGTCCGGAACCAGTCCCATGTGCATAATTATTATAGTCTGTTTTTCTTTTTTAATTTTGACTTATAATCATTCCAATACTGAAAAACAAATCATTATTTATGTAGATAATAAATGACATAAAATCTATTAACAGCTAAAAAAAATTATTAGGTAGGCACAGAGGTAAAAAAATTACCTATCTGTACCAAATAGTAGCCCATTTAGGGCCAATTTTTCAACGGTCAGATAAAACTTAACTGGAGAATAGATTGCATGCTATCACTATCTAAATCATAAGGCAACATCAGTTTTATTCTCCAGTTAAGTTTTATCTGACTATTGAAAAATCCGGTCTTAATAGGCAATAAATACCTTAGCAAAGTATTTATTGCCTATTAAGACCAAAGTATTTATTGCCTATTATGTGAGTTGATAAATTAATCTTACTGCTGTCCAATTTTGGGCCGATTTGGAAGCCCCAAGGGCCTCAGAATTCAGCAGCAGAGTGAGCTGTTCCCACAGTTGTCGAGAGTGATTTCTGCCCTCTTTATTTTGTGAAAACCCTTTTGCTAGCTGTGGATGTTTTAAAAAGAAATCACCCATGATCATCAGCTGCTGGTAGCTGACCCTGTTTTTGTTCATGACTGAAAAATAAGTATAACCGAATGTTAAAATCTTTGATTATAGAAGACCCATGGACGTGTTTCTACTTCTTTCAGGAATTTGTTTGCAGTTATTATAATACCGTTTCGTGCAGTACTCACCGAATTCACTAGTTTTAGTAAAATTCAATTCGGTTTCTTGTGTTCAGAATCCAATTTCAGTTGTTGCCGGCACAATAAAATTCGCACAAACAAGAAAAGTTGACATGCAGTGTTGCCAGATCCTTTTCGCTAAAATGTAACAATATTGAAACAACCGAAAGCACCGTTTTACCAAATGTCGATACATTAATATTTTCATTTTATATGGAAATTTTATCTGTAGAAAGAAATACTTCGGTTTTTCTTATTTTAAAGTTCAAACCTACAAGAACGAAGCTACAAAGGGGGAATTCTACTACTAACGGAACCTTACCTTTCTGACGCGTGAACAAGGAGTATTCTCCTAGATACCTAATATTTTTTTAAATTTAGAAACATTCAAGGATCTTGGTGCTGTAGGTAAACTTAGTTTAAAGTTATTTATATACTTTCACAAATGTTTTTCACTCAGTTACCATATGTGGAAACTTATCATGATTAAATATCTATTAAATATCATTAATAATATAAAAGGCAAGATTCCCAAAAAATAAAATAAAAATAAAATAAAGACAAAGAAATATCAACCTAAAATTCTATTTTAAAGTTACCACCTACCTACGTTATCAAAAAAGGATATGTTCTTGCGATTTATTTATTACGATTTATATGCATTAGCGGCACAAAACATATGATTCGCGCCGTCGTACTACCTATGCTGCTCGTGTAATGGTGCGATTAAACGGCGCCCAAATACGCGAGCCGAGCGAGGCTCGGCGCGTGATTCAGTGCACCATGCGCCATTTAAACAGCCTACGCTCGGTGCGGCTCGGCACGGCTCGGCATGGCGCGCGCGGCTTGGCTTGTGTTAATACGCGCCATCTTAACAGAATAGATGGTACCTAGTATCTCTCTCTCCTATCTCTTTCGTTTACCACTCGTCTGCCGCGACACAGATCTGTGTCCAACTTAGTATGGGCCACCTATACGTTCCATTCCGCGAGGGCAGTTCAGGGGTGCTCTAAATAGGTTTTCAGTTAATATAATTAATTTATCTACACTAATGTTGTAACATTCTACTTATGTTTTCAATACTTGACTTATAATTACTACTGTTATAGCGCAGACAACAAAACACTCAATTTAAGCAATTTCACATGATGGTATAATATTCACATCGATATCGTAAAATCTCATTATAACATCAATAAAACGCGACCAACTTGATTGCAGGGCCAATCAGGTTGGTCGCGTTTTATTGAAGCGCGCAGCTGCGCTCTCATTGGTTAAATTTTAATGGCGGCAAAATCACTGTGATTATACACGTACGCGTGAATTTAATTTTTAATTGCATTAGTGAAGATAAAGTAGTGTATGCAACTGCATATAACACGGGTATTAAAACACTCGTTACTATTATGAAACTCGCTGCGCTCGTTTCATAAACTCACACTCGTGTTTTAATACCCTTCATTATATGACAGTTGCATAAACTACTATTATAATTATGGCATTATATTTACTGACCTTTAAAATGAAGTATAATTTGTAACTTTACTATTGTCAATATTTAAGACGATGCCCATTGCGTCGTTTTGGATAAAAGCTGGTAACTAAAGGTAACAGAGAGGTCTAAAAAAATTCCGAATTTAATAACAGTAAAGTTCAGGCAACACTGAACTGTCACATTTTGAAGCGTTTCATTCTCGGGATACGTTAGTCGATTCTTTTATATTTACTTGCAAATAGTGCATATCGATTTCCCTAGATTTGTCTATGTGGGTATCTGCACAATACATTATTTATGCAGCATTTAATTTTGTGAGGCTACATTAATATTAGTATGGTACCTATCTATAATAGAAAAAAATAAATAGTTTTGATCATTATTTAGACCTGCGTGTAAAGAAACGTAAAAAAATATGCATTGCCAGTGAAAAGAAATCTTGTGTTTTCATGTCTCAAAATATTCTAATTCCAGCAATTCTATACTTTTAACAGAGCGATAGTGTGTCTTTTGAGCTGCTGGAACATATTAAATGGAAATTGATTTTCTTTTCTTCGCAAATTAACTTCAAACGATTTCTTCGGTTCGAATCCGGTTTTTATGTTTTTTATTGCGGCAACATTTTGGTGACTGCTGAGTTATCATTCATTCATTCGTCCGTGAGGTATCCTGCCGATTTCCAAAACGTTTCTAGATGGTTTCTAGACTAGTTTTGGATGACCATAATACCAAGCTTCTCGTTCTCTCGCAAACTACATGCAACGCAACGTCTTGGAACTACTCTAGTTGACGATTTGGTCATAATAAGGCGGCTGTGGTTAATGGATCTACTGAGACTGAAGGTTCTCCAAACGGTTCGTATAATATATGCCAAGTGCGGGCCGGCTGCTGTCTGAGTTTCTTTCAGCATAAATTACTTAAACCTGAACGGTAGTTGGGCACAGACCTTTAAAACGTTATAAAATATACCGCTATTAAGTGTTATGTAACGTTTAAATCATTTCGTTCTGTTATTTTAGCGCTATTATATCGTTATGATAACAAAACTCTATGAGAAACATAACGAAATCATAACTAAATCAAATAACGTTATTCATAAAGTTATTGCGCTGTTGCCGCTCCGCTCTACCGGGAGGGCGTGGCGTGGCGGCGGACGAACGTGTCTGGCGGCGTTGCCGCACTGAACGTGGCGGGGAATCACCCGGAGCAAGCAAGCAACGAAAGTCCTTTGGTTTATATTTTAATACCTATTTAATTCTGTGCAAAAGACGTGTCTGTGTAAATAACTTCTTACCTACCTACTTGGCAATAATTGAAGAATGGGAAGAAAAGCGTCTTGTTTCATTTTGTTTTCGATCATCTTCGTTTTCCTATTACCTATAGTGTGTTTGTATTTCAACGACAAAAATAACATAAATTATTGAGCCTTTCAGTATGCGAGCACTTTATCTTTTATTAATGTAGTATTTCGTCACGGCTATTTACATATCCACGGTTAAAAGGATATAGGGTATAAGCGACAAAAACCAAATTGTTCAGGAGAGCAATTTAAAGTTTGAAAGTTCAGAAAAATGGACATAACTTTTTTTATTCATTGTCATAATGTAAGGATGGAAACAGCTCTGAACTAAAAAAAAATACGACGTTGTTTTATGTACTTTTATGTCGCTTAACTCAATTGAACGTATTTTTTATATGAGGTAATTCGGCATATGTTACATCTACAAAAAAAAAAAACGAAGAGTATAGAAGGCTAAGCTACATTTGGTTTCCGTATACCAAGAGTTAATAGAGTATAAGTCACATGCCTGTTGAATAATTAAAATAGATAAAGAAGGATATATGACGATTCAAACCATTGTGACAAAAGGTAATGAAGCACAAGAAACGGTGCTTAGCAAAAACATCGTGAGGATGTCAGACATTAGTGACACCGAAAGTGAGTTGAATAAAAGGTAATATGGTGCTTCCACACAACAAGATTTTTAGGCCAAGAGGAAAACAAGAACATCCAACATATGACATTACCTGGGAGATTAGTAATGCGGATTAAACGTCACGTCCTACAAATAATAGATTCACAACCAACATGATTCTCCTTTAAAATGAGACTTAAGTAACTGCATACGTTAGAGGATGTCAGTTTCATCATCATAGTTCGTACCAGATTACTTACCTACATTAGGTATGATTTTGTAATTATTATCTTATTAAAAGTTAGATTCGTTTTTTTTTTCACTGTTTATATAAAAAAAACACAATTATAAAAGAAAAAAGTATTTTTCATAATGTACTCCTCTACGTAGTAACAGAAACAAAGTCGTAACTTAACTTAATGACAATAACATAATATACCCAAGTGTGAAGTGAGAAGTTAGGTATTAATTGATTTGATTTGATTTGATTTGATTTGATTTGATTTGATTTGATTTGATTTGATTTGATTTGATTTGATTTGATTTGATTTGATTTGATTTGATTTGATTTGATTTGATTTGATTTGATTTGATTTGATTTGATTTGATTTGATTTGATTTGATTTGATTTGATTTGATTTGATTTGATTTGATTTGATTTGATTTGATTTGATTTGATTTGATTTATTCAGAAAAGTTTAACAATTTACTTATCCTATTTTAGCATAGTTGGAGAGAATGTAATTTTATTTAACTAATGATAGGATTAGAACGATGATGTCTGTACTAGTTATAAAACCTTCTGTCGTTCCTTCTGCGAAAGTTAGCTATTTTATTACATTGCTGTTTGAGTATTTACTGATGTATGCTAGTTACAAGCTACAACAGATGACAATGTATGAGTGGTACAGTGTGTGTGCGTGTGCGAGTGAGTGTGTGTGGGAGTGTGTGTGTGTTGTGTGTGTGTGTGTGTGTGTTTATTAATTACTACTACTTATAAAAATACTGTAAAAGGTACGTTAAAAATAAAAGTTTTTCTAAACATAATTAGTACAATATAGCACTACGTACTTAGAAACTTTAACATAACAATAAAAGCCTTCAAAAAAACAATAAAAAAAGTATTTTGTAATAATAGGGGTTAAAGTATGAAATTACCGTTTTATTTCAATAGGTTCTTTGAATTGACATAGAATCTTCATGGTTTGAGGTTTTCGAATGAAACTTTTTTCAAATTGTCTCTATGATGTTCTTTTTTTAAAAAATGTGAAACATTTGAATATCGACTTTCAATTGTTTTTGTTATTCAATTTAGACAAGAAAGATGGATACTGCGAAAATTCGAGTGATTATGAGGCACCCATTTTTCGTATTTTATTATTTTATTGATTTGACACAAGTGAGTCAATATTGTGGATAAGGTAACGTTAAACCATGCCGCTAATTCCTGGGTAGTTTGACTAGGGTCGGCTTCCACTATCTCTCTTAATTCATCGTTATTCACCTGTGTGGGCGGTCTTCCTCGTGGCTCGTTCTTTAAGTCGAAATTTTCATCACGAAAGCGTTTAAACCAAAATCGCACGGTGCGTTCATTAGTAGACCCCTCTCCAAACGCAGCATTGATATTGCGGGCTGTTTCTGCCGCGTTAGTTCCGCGTCGGAACTCGTATTCAAAAATCACTCGAATTTTCGCAGTATCCATCTTTCTTGTCTAAATTGAATAACAAAAACGATTGAAAGTCGATATTCAAATGTTTCACATTTTTAAAAAAAAGAAAATCATAGAAACCATTTGAAAAAAGTTTCATTCGAAAACCTCAAACCATGAAGATTCTATGTCAATTCAAAGAACCTATTGCAATAAAACGGCAATTTCATACTTTAACCCCTAATATTTACTCAATTCAATTCAATTCAAATATTTTTATTCATTATAAAAACAGAATGTTCACTCATTGAACGACAGAGTTGTTATTGTTAAAGTTGTTAGTTTCACAACCGATAAATTATGTGGAGAAGAAACCAACATAGAAACTCCACATTTATTCATTTCAAAACACGTTTCAACTCAATTAACAGAGTTTTCAATTAAAAATATTAGTCATGAATGTGTTGAACACTAGTCACAATGATTGAATCGTCCTGTATTAAATATTATTGTTTAATGCCAAACATCTTCGTCTTCTAGATAATCCTTGATGTTATAGCAAGCTTTTTTGAGTGTTAAGAAGTATTAAGTATTAATTTTTTGCAAGTCTAAATCATGGAAATGACAATTTGTGTTTACTTCCAGCATTAACACTATGATGGCCGCCAACATTTTTCGAAGTCTTTGATATTTTTTCTAACGTACATAATATTTTCATAAATATATTGACATGCAACTGTTAAGATATTGGTTTCTTTAAAGAAATCTCTTAGCGAATCCCTACTACCTAACTTGTAAATAAATCAGATGGCTCTCTTCTGCAAGATGAAGATAGTCTCAATGTCTGCTGCCTAGCCCCATAGTAGGATACCGTAGGTCATAATACTATGGAAGTAACTAAAATAAACAAGCCTAGCAGTTGCAACGTCAGTGAGTTCCCTAATTCTTTTCACTGCATATGCTGCAGAGCGATGTGGACCCCATTGTAGTTTTGCATCGATTATGATGCGCAGAAATACAGTATCCTCTACAAATTCTAGTTTATCATTTACAATTACTATGTTGTTCTCAAATAATCTTACGTTAGGTAAGGTAAACTTTATAAATTTTGTCTTTTTGGATTTTAGCAGCAGATTATTTGCTGTGAACCATTTAGTACTTGCGAGAGAGCATTATTTGCATCGTCAAGATTATTTTCTTGTCTCCTTATTTAAAAAATTTTAGACATTTTTTGTACCATAAACGGTAAATCACTTACGTAGACTAGGAAAAGTAACTCCCCTAAGATAGATCACTGTGGGACTCTTATTTTCACAAGTGAACCCGAGGATTTAATACGATTTACGTGTGCTTTTTGAACCCTTCCTGCTAAATACGATCTTAAAAGATTTAAACCTACACCCTTTATTCCGTAGTTGTTTAACTTTAAGAGTAGCGTTTTGTGGTCTACACAATCAAATGTTTTTGATAAATCACAAAATATGCCTACAGCATCCTTGTGATCCTCCTACTTGCTGAAAATATGCTTAAGTAACATGACTCTGGAGTCTGTCGTATTCCGCCCTTTAGTAAAACCGAATTGCTGACTCTGAAGGTGTTGGTAACTATTGAAATGCGTAAGTAAATGATCTAAGATCATCATCATTATCAGCCACTTGACGCCCACTGCAGAACATAGGCCTCCCTCATGGTTTTTCAAGCTTCAAACATAACCATGAGGGGTTTTGCCATAATCGCCACGCCTGGCAGGCGGGTTGGCGATCGCAGTATGCGGTTGGAATAAAAAGACGCTGCTGCCCGTCTCCTGGTAATTTAATTCCTTAGTCGCCTTCTACAACATCCACGGAAGGTAATGGAGTGACCCTATTCTTAATCCGGCGCCACACGGACTAAGATGATCTTCTCAAATATTTTACTTAATACTGGTAGTACTGAGACGGATCTAGAATTGGTTGGATCGTGTTTATCACCTCTTTTAAATAAGGGTACTAGTCTACTATATTTCATGAGGTCCGAAAATACTCCCTCATCTACACATTTATTGAAAATTTTTGCTAACGGCAAAGCTAGGATATGTATCACTTAACTAACAATGTTTACTGACATAGGTACCCGTTTTTTTTTAATTCAATAATTTAAATTTTTTAGCAACGTTATGGGGCTCAATGTAATTAAATGAGAAATCGTGTTCGTACGAGGAGACATGGTCTTTTAATAATGTTGCTGCACGATCAGGTGAGGATTCTAACGGAGCTATAGTTACGATTGGAACATTAGTGAAGAACTGTTCGAATGCTGCAGCGATGTCTTCATTTGTCGTTATTATTTTGTCACCTATATTAAGCAAAATATCTCTTACCCGTTTCTCTATTTATTATTGTCCAAGTTGTTTTAATTTTATTTGGTGATTGTAATATTTTATTCTTTTTATTATCGCACTGGCTGTTTCCCGCAACTTTGTTCGCGTGGTAATTTTTATGTTTATTTTTCCGGGATAAAAAATAGCCTATGTGCTAATCCAGACTATAATTTATCTCTGTGCAAAATTTAATCTGGATCCATACATACAAACTTTCCCGTTTATAATATTAGTAAGGATTTAGCTTTATGACAGACGGCCTTAAATAATTTTGAATATATTTTTTAATTTTACTTACAACTAATTAAGCTACTAACAATGACGAAATTTATTTTTAAATTTAATAATAATTATAATATTTCTTAAAAAAATACAATAATCGATCTCAAAATGTGGTAGGTAGGTACCACATTAAAATAAAGCAGTGACTTCGCGGCCGACTGATTTTGGGATAAGCGACTCGCTAAACAGGTAACTGAGTACAATAAAGACCTGAATAGGTAATACAAAATGGCATACGCTACAATTAATAAATTGTCGTTGTAAAGTAATACGGCATAAGTAACAGAGTTGTATTATATTTGTAAATGGTAGTAGGGAATAACCGAGAGTTAAATATTAGCTAGGTTTTAGTAATTGCGTATAAGCGATCACTGTATGGTAAACTTGTTAATGGTAGTAGGGTATAACCGACAGTTCAATATTAATTAGGTTTTAGTAGTTGCCTATAAGCGACAGCTGTATCGTAAACTTGTAAATGGTAGTAAGATATAACCGATGCTTAATTTTTTTGACGACAAAGGTAAAGAGACATTAGTTCCAACTTTCAAAATAGGTACTTATGGTAAAGAACCGTAAGCGCCCAGAAGCTCTACACCAGTAGGAAGTAAAAATACCTTACCATGCCATTTTTACAGGGGTACAAGCGCCTTTAAGTAAAAAAAAGCCTAAAACTCGGTCGGTTACACCAAAACGACCTTTAAAAACGCAGTTTTTTGCTTGGGATCAAGCGACAATAAAGTCATTGTAGAGCCGTGAGAGTAAGCGCATTCGACGCAGATTTTTTTTTTAAGTAAGATGGCATTCAAACCTCATTTTAGGCCAAAATGTCGCTTATCCCCTATTACCTTTTAACCGTCGATATGTAGGTACTAGGTAGTAGACAATCAAAAGTAGACAAGTAGGTAGGTTAAGTAATTTAAATGTGGCAAGGATAAGTAGAGAAGAAGAAGAAGAATAAACTTATTATTAACAAATACTTACATCGAAATGGTCTTCACAGCAGTGCGCTTTAGTTTTAGGGGCTATTGAATCAACTCTTTTTACGGCTGTCATCCACTTTCTCCTCATTTTTGGGGCCTCAGGAACATAAAAAAAGAGTTTATCGGGTGTTTTAACTGTTGAATTGAAGCACTGAGGCACAATAGAGTATTTTTTTCCATTTTTACCACAGAGAACTTTATAATTTTGATTTTTACTGCGCAGCGGCGTGCGAATAAGAGCGCGACTGTCGAATGACCGGGGGTGTGACGTCATCGGCTAGTGAGCGCCCGTCTACGTTTTTAAAAACCTTCGGCTGGAAATAGGCACTTTGATCGTAAATATCTCAGCCATTTTTTAAGATATGCAAAAAACACAGTTTTTGTCGTAATTTTTTGTAGATTTATTTGGCATGTAAAATAAAAAAAACGTTTGTCAGACGCATTGCTAAAGAGCAATTCAATATAACAGACTGATAATCTCTTGTCAAACGCATTTCAGCCAATCACGTGCCGCTATTTTGAGTTAATCTTGGATTCAACGCCTGTTACATTTGATCGCCCTTTCAGAAACTGGAGGTAAGTGATAGGTATAATTATGTTCAGCCCAATGGTCTGTAAGTAGAAGAAGAAAAAGTATTATGTATTTATTCGCGTTTGTCAGGGGCGGCCGGGCGCGGCGTTCGGAGGATGCATGACAGTATAGTACGACAATAGTTATTTGTTATACAAGAGTGCAAAGTTGCTTTTTAACCGCGTGCTCAACTCTGATGACTCGTGATTCAAAAATTAGAATTCTGAGGGTTAGCGAGGGAATCAAAAGAGCACAAGGTAAAAAATCTTTGCACTCGAGTGCAACACGTAACTTTTCATCCTCCCTCAGTGAGGAAGTAACTAAATGCAAAAAAAAACACGAAGAAGGTCCCGAGTCTGAGTTTTTAACAAATTTAAAAAAAGTTGTATGATAAATTCGGCACCATGGAGTTAGAAAAGTAAATAGGTGTAACTGATGTTTTGAATTTAAGAACTTAGTGCACACGATGTTCTAAATTCAATTATTTAATGATGGCGGAATGTGTGTGAAAGAGATGCCATATAACGTTATGTTAAGTTACGTTAATGCTATTATAGCGCTATTTATAAAGTTAAGTCGGGCATAGCGCTATTGGAATAGCGCTATTCGACCAACATAATAACGTTATACCCCGTATAACGTTTTGAAATTATAACGTTTTAGGAAGCTTTTCATAGCGCTATGACGCATAGCGTTAGGAGCATAATAGCGGTATTTCAAGGTCTGGTTGGGCACAGTTTTATTTAAAAACAATTTCATACTTTGACACGCACACATACATGAACATCAGCTACTTCGTCTTTTACAGAAATTGTGTTCGCTTTGAATGTTTATTTTATTTTGCTGCTGGGCGAGCGCGGAGCGGGGCGCGGAGGTTCACAGGATGGCGGTGGCGGTGGGCACGGCAGGGGGGCGCAGGGCTTGCCGCGGGGGCAGCCCTGCTGCGTGGGGCGCGTCGTGCTCAGCACACTGCTGCGCCGCGCGTCCGGCATCTGCGGCTGCGTGTCCGACAGTGGGGCGGTGCAGTCGCGAGGCTTGGGTGCGGCAGGGTCGCGTGCTTTGCCCGTCGAGGCGCCAGCGGGAGTGTCGGGTCGTGAGGATGGACTGTTTGGTTTGCACGGCTCCGTTGTGCCCGATGAGGTTACGGCGGAGTCACGGGCGTCGAAAGCGGTGGAGTCGCGCTTTTGGGAAGTCGAAGAGCCACCGAGACTGTAGGGTTGTGGGGAAGCTACGTTGTGCTGACGGACAGGGCAGTCCGGCTTGCGTGGCTGCAGGGCGGCTGCAACATCAGTAGCGACGACAGCACCTGACTGAGGGCGAGGCGGATGTCGTAGAGGGCGCGCGGGGGGGCAGGCGCACGGGCTTTGGGCTCCATATGCTCGTTCGCACTTTCGCATAGCGTCGGACGACTGCAAGCCGCCTCCGACACCCGCGCCACCCCCGGTAGCCCCGCACATGCCAGCCAACTTCTGCCGTAGCCCCGCCAATGATAACCACGAGTCGCGGGAGCACCGGTCGTCCCGAGGCGCGTGAGTGCAGGTGACCGGCGTGGAGGTGCGGGCGCGCAGCAGCTCATCATCCAGTGACAGTTCCAGCTGCAGCCGCGCAGTAAGCCGCCCTCCACTCTCACTCATCTCCAACGTCTGTCGGCCGCGCCCTGCCTCCTTCAGCGTCGCACGCTGCTTCAGCGCCTTCTCCAACGTGGTCGCCTCATCTCGAGCGTCCGGCGTGCGGTCCGATGCGTGCAGCGCGGCCGCCGCGTGCAGCTGGCGACTCGGCCCTCCCCGGGCCCCGCACTCCACCTTGGACCGGCGCCGCTGTAGTCCCTCCAGCAGTGTGGACTTACGGCACGGACGGGGCGCGGGAGCGGGGGCCGGCAGGTTCGCGCACCAGCCCTCGCCGTTCGATGGCTGCGTCACGCATCGGGGTGCGGGCACAGGAGGAGCGGCCACCGGGGGCGCTTCTGAGGGCGTCGAACGATCAATGTGTACTATGACGCGGGGGCGGTGTGCGCAGGGGTCGAGCGCGGGACTCGCTGCGCGGGGACGGCACGCACTGTCAGGAAGGAGGGCTAGGGGCTGCGGGGGCGGCGGGCGGCGGTCGGGGACGGGCCCGCAGCGCGGCGGCGGCGGTGTGGGGCAGCGCAGCCAGCAGTGACGGCCGTCGTTCGCCAGTGCCTGTTCCCGCGCGTCGCCGAGCCGGTAGCCGGAGGCTGCACAGTCCACACTCGCCCGGCGTGCGCGCTCAGCCGCCTCGCGCTCGTAGTCCCACCGGCGCGCGAGCCGCGCCGCGTGCAGGCGCCGCGCCACCGCGTGCTGCTGTGAGCCACATGCGCCGCTCTCGCCGGCGGCGGCCTCGTCTGGCTGCGGAACAAAACAGTCCAGTTAGCGAGTGCAGACTGGAGGGTGGCGGGGTGTACGGCGCGGGAGTCACCTGCGGTGGCGCGTGCGAGGAGCACGAGACCGAGCAGGCGAGCAGCGGGGGCGCGCAGGGCGGGCGGTGGGCGACGGGGGGCGGGCAGCAGGTGACGCGCAGCGCGGACAGCTCGCCGGCGGCCGGCGCGCGGCAGGGCGGCGGTGGCGCGGGGGCGGTGCAGGGCGCGCAGGGGGGCAGCGGGGGCGCGTCGCACGCGGCTGGCACGGTACGATGGCGCGCTAGGGGCGGCGCGGCATGCGGGGTGCGCAGGCGGCGCAGTAGCAGCGCCATGTGTGTGTGCGGGTCGTGAAGGAGCGGCCGACTGCCAGCGCATCTCTCCTGTGGGCCATGGCATAATAGATTTCAGACACATTTTGAAAAAAAAAAAAATACTCTATTGAGATGTGAATCTCGTAGGCCTCTGACGGGACGCCATAAAGTGACTTACAAACAATTATTTACTCGGCTGGTGCTGCACATGTCCAAACCTGAGGGCAAAAGCAATAGATTTTTATTCTTAAGGCCGGATTTTTCAATAGTCAGATAAAACTACACTGGAGAATAAAACTGACGTTGCTACTGTCTTGTCGTATGATTTAGACAGTGACAGCATGCAATTTATTCTCCAGTTAAGTTTTATCTATTGAAAAATTGCCCCCCTGAGGGCCCAGCGTGAGGCGATTCCCTTAGAGACATGACACCAACCGAAGTTTAATAGGGTAAAGAGTCGTGTTTGCTTCACAGTCACACCTGTTCTTAAACCTGTAATAAATTCACTGCAACTCAAAATGATACTCAAAATGACATGTGGCGATGTTGTGTGTGTACTTAGTACTCATGTCATATTATTACTTTTATCGTGTAATGGTTGTGATCTGTTTTAATACACCAAATAAAATAAAATACATAAATAATTGGGGATGCAAAGAATTTTTTTGGAGGGCTGTATGGAAAACCATTTCGAGAACAAAGCGCAAAGAAGCAATATTTCCATGTTAGGGCCAATTTTTCAACAGTCAGATAAAACTTAACTGAAGAATAAATTGCATGCTATCACTGTCTAAGACATACGACAAAACAGTGACAACATCAATTTATTCTCCAGTTAAGTTTTATTTGATTATTAAACAATTGGCCCTTAGAGGAATAAATATTGTTTTCTTAAACATGCGCGGAAATATTGTCATTACTTTTGAATAAAGAACACGCGAAGTATCATATTTACGTAGACTGAAAAACCAAAATCACTTCCCGGCGCGTTCTTTGAATTTGGAACGAAGAGCGCGCCGGCAATGTTGTATGAAACGGTGTGCTGTTTGAATTTAGAACTCTTTCATCTATCGCACACATTGCGTTCTCGTGGCTGTATAGCCACAGATGCGTTTACCTTTCGGCACAAACTGTAAAATAAAAATAAAAATTGGCGGTAAAGCGGAGTTCTTTGTTATTTTGTTAATAAAATAATTAAAATGAGTTCCGATGATTCTGGAAGTGAAAATTAAATGAACATTGACTGCACTCCACCAGATTTAAGATCGGAACCTAAATTAGCGATGGAAAACCTGCTTCCAGCAAAATGAAAAGAAAAATTCCTTCCATTTTTTTTAAGAAAAGCACTATACATATATGCCTCGGCCGAAATGGCAATTGCTTGTCTCGTATCATTGAAGTCTTCGGCTGCGGCTCGGCCTTCAAACTCATACTCGACCTGCAATTGCCTATTTCGCTGTCTTTGCAATAATGTACTAATAGTTAAATTTATATTCAGCAAACAAGAAAATTATTAATGCCCTTCATTTGAGCTCTACAGTGACGTCACATGTAAGGTAATATCTGGCCTATTCGTCTGTGCGCCTCCTTCCTCTCAAGCTGACAGTTGTCAAACTGAAGTTGTCAAGAGGTTGTATGGTCATAAACCTTTGCCTGCTGTGATAGTCAAAGTCAAAAATTTTTTATTCAAAGTAACACAGAAACTGACTTATTGAACGTTACAAGAAAAACTAGGTGTCCGTTTCAAAGTCCAGATCATTTGGAGAAAAAACGGACTAAAAAAGTCCAAACTTAGTCTTTTCAAACATATTCCTTAATTAACAGAGTTTACATGTCATATCTTCTAAAAAGCTAGTACTAGGATGCATTGAACTGGCTTTAATTCCACACATCTTTGTCATCTAAATAATCCTTAATGCTATAATAGCCCTTTTGGCATAAAGTGCGCTTTACACATTTATTGAACCGCACTTCAGGCAAGTTTATTATATCTTCAGGGATCTTATTGTAAAAACGTATACAATGCCCCATAAAGGATGTATTAAGCTTTGCCAGCCTAAATCTTGGGAACGAAAGTTTATGTTTACTTCTAGTATTTACATCGTGTTGGCTACCTACGGTTTTAAAATTACTTATATTTTTCCTGACGTACATAATATTCTCATAGATATACGAACGAAACAAAAAAAAAAATGACGTTGTCAAGTCTGTTGTTGTTTGTCGGCGGCTTGAGGCTTTTATTCAATGCCGAGTTTGCGCCACCATCTCGATTTCTATGTAGCTAGGATAATTATGTAAAAATTTTTGTTCCGGCTGTTAGTTGTTAGCACAAGTCGGTACAAAGCATCTAACGTACGAGCCGTAACGTAATTCATTTTGGAAATCTAATGGGCAAAAGTTTCTTTACAGCCGTCCAAATGTGCAGTGGTCGTCGAGTAAAGTAGCAAATAAAGTCCGTGGACGAAACAACCGGGTCAAAATGTACTCGAGCTATAATTTGGTGTCAAGGTTTATAAGCGAATAATGAAATAAGAATCTCGAGAAAACACCAAAACACAATCTTTGAATGAAGTGTCAGCATAACATACCACAGACTGATATCCACAGAAAAATGATTTTGTTCATTTTGTTACCCGTACAAATGACGTCACACTTACAATATTTTTATAGAAAAAACGAAATTAGTTTCTTATAATTATGTCTTAATTCAGAAAAAAATATAATAAGTAGCTCAAAAAAACTTTACCTTGCGAATTGCATGCTAAGGTATGTCATAATATCATTCTGTCGCTTTCTGGCATGCAACTGTAGCTCTTCGCGCTGCTTGTAACAGACCTATTTAAAATTATGTTTCTCTAGCGTAATTTTTTTTTTCTCCTTCTATGCTTAAAGTAATCTGTGGATAATGTGGTGATAATGAATATTATTATTGCTAATAAAATAAATAAAAATTAAATACTTTTTCCATGTTTCGTACTTACGTAGAGGTGCGCGCCGGCACAGACGAGCGCGGTGTGGGGGCGCGGCGCGCGGGGGCGGGCGCACGGCAGCAGCAGGGCCACGGCGGGGGCGGGATGCGGCAGGGGGGCCAGCGCCGCCCCTGCGCCTGCGCCCCACAGCTGCACCCCGCCGCCTCCATCGCCTGCAGGCCTGCGCAAACTAGTACTTTATACTCTAAGGCGCAAACGTAGATCGTTACAATACGAGTGAGGTGAGAGAATAGTAGAATAAAGTTGCAATTTTTCTCTTGTAGGTACGACGTTCGACTCTTCGATTTCCTTTTCAGCATGCAGCATGCTAACAATACCGTGTCGTCATTGCGAGTGCAGGAAGCGGCGAGCGGGAGCGGGACTCACGTGCCGAGGAAGTGTGCGGCGGCAGGGGCGGCGGGGGCGAGGCGATAGTGCGGCGCGGGGGGCGGGGCGGCGGGGGCGCGCACCTGCCGCAGCAGCTGCAGCGCGCCGCCGCGCACGCGCAGCACGCACACGCACACCCCCCCCGCGCCCGCGCCCGCGCACGCCGCCGCCACGCGCCTGCCGAAGGACAATTTTTACAAACAACACTATTACTTCACGGGGTATATTTAAAAGTAACTGAAAATATAGGTTTCCAACTGCTCGGGACTTTGTGGTAGTACCCTGCATTTTTTTCTTTATTAAAGAAAGCCGCTTGCCACAGTTGTTACATGGATGATTCCCATCCGGAACCACCGTGCGGATAGGTGGGGCGGGAGGGGGAAGTTTGCTATATGAAGCTCTCTATCTGCCTACTTATAGCCACTACGGCAAGTTCGGTGTAATTTTTAGATAAATAAAAGACCAAGAATCATATATAAAAAAAAACACAAATATTATTATAAAAACCAAAATATAGGATTATAAGCAGAAATAAACGACGTTCATTATTTTACTATCAGGGATATCTATATAAAAAATATATTCAGAAAGCCACACTTACCTAAACATAAAGTTTAGAATACTTTACAAGATTTTTTGGATTAAAAAAACAAGGAGATAAAAAATAGTACCACTGCGCGGAGCAGAGGCTTCTTAGTATCGTAATACGATTACTGTTGTAAACGTATGGAGCCGGTTTTTAGAAAAATACAGATCTAGTAAAATGAAACCCATACTGAACCCAAACTATTCAACTACAAAGCTAACTCTAAAAATACACCTATTATAGTTATATTTTTATACCAGTGTGGTTTTCTGAGATATATATTTTTATACCGATATCCCTGGTAGAAAAATAATAAACGACGTGTTTGCAAAAAATCTTGTTTGTGAGTTATGGTTTTTATCAATTATTTTGATTTTTTATCACAAAACAATTTAATTTACTCGTTTAAAAAATATATTCATCCAAATGTTAACTTAATAAAATGAATTAACTTTAAAATTAATAATTGGGGACCGATCCGGATCCTCCGTAAATTAAGCGATACTTACCTACTCATCTTAAAGTTTATCGAGCGTGATTATCTTCACATTGAAGGTGTGGAAACCATGTATTTCTGAGTTGTTTGTAAACAAATGTAATTTTATTACGCTTATTTTATTGTAATGTATTTGTTTTTCATTGTGGGAAGTATTTACGTTAAAGACATTACTAAGGGTACCTTAGTTTACTTTGCGTCCTCACATTGGTGCTAGTGCGAAGTTTTGAGTTCAATTCCGACATGTAACAATAAATAACTTTGTTTTGTATGTTCGGTATATAATGTACATAATAACGGTACATAGAAAGATATGAATTAAAGTAAGATTGGCTTCTTATTTCTATGTTTTATAGTCAACGAATTATACCGATATTTTGTAAAAATTTGGAAAAATTTCAACTTTGGCACATTGTACCGAATCAACCTAAGTTAATGTCGTCAATTAAATTCGAAGAAAATGCTAAAAAGAGGATTATCTCGATTTTTATTGTCATCATCAGCCATTTGACGCCCACTGCAGGACACAGGCCTCCCTCGTGGTTTTCATAACCATGAGGGGTTTTGCCATACCACGCTTTGGCAGGTGGGTTAGGATCTCCGAAAGACGCTGCTGCCTGTCTCCTGGCAATGTATTTCCTTAGTCGCCTTCTACGACATCCACGGGAGGAATTTTTTATTGTGAAGATAACAAAATAATAATCTGTGTTTCCACCATTGACACGAATCACACAATCACAGCGATTTGGTATGCTTAAGAGGATCCAGAGGGCTAACTAGCGCCACCAATGAAAAAAAAACATATCTTCTTTTACAGATCGTATTTGTAAACCCACGACAGGATTACGAACCTGAGACTAGATAGCATTAACGCCAAAAACGGCCGTTTTTGTCATGGCTCGTAATAGTAGATTGTACAACAAGGGCTTAAGCGACCCATTTTTGTCCTCGCTGGTCGACGATATAAATGGACATTTAGGCCTGAGATATACACTCTGCTTTTCACTTCGATTGCGAGGAAAATTTCGGACAACAAAATCGTCGTACAGTGAAAGAACATAAAAAAACTGATTGCCGCAATTTCTTTTTTAATTTCTTTTTTATTTTTACCTTGTAAATTTAGACTGAGATACTTACTTGTTTTCTGCCAAGTCATAAAAACATTTCTGCGCATTTTTAAACAATAATCAACTCCAATTTTATCTGATTTCATTAATTTATTATAGAAAACGCACGGAATTCAAACAATTTTAGCAAGAATAAAACAAAACAACAAGTTTCAGTATTCTACGAATTTTTACTGCTCAATTAAATTGTGCACATTGCAATATATTTTGACTCTGTTTGCCTCATTATCTTACTTTTAGAAGAAAAAAATACTTTAAACTAGAACTTGAAAAGCGATTTTATGTCGTCTACGCACGACTTAAAGTCGAACTTTACGAGCATGGGAAGTGAAAAAATCACTATTAACATGATTGATAGTTTGTACAGACACTTTGCAAGTTTGATCTGTAAAAAAAGATATAATTATTTTCCTCGGTGGAGCTAGTACTACTCCCTGGAGCCCTTCAACTTAAATTCAGTTCATCAAAACCACTTTGAAGAATGGCCGCCAGTTCTTTCTAATAAGTCAAAAGGTTGTTGTGAGGTATGCATGGCATCAATACTCGGCAGAGCTCTGTATAGGGTTCCGGACCCAAAGGGCAAGGGACCGTATTACTAAGACTCCACTGTCCGTCTGTCTGTCTGTCTGTCACCATTACCAGGCTGTATCTCATGAACCGTGATTGCTAGACAGTTGAAATTTTCTCAGATGATGTATTTCTGTTGTCTGTGTCTTGTTGGTATAATAAATGTCTTTCTTTTTTCTTTCTAACAAATACGAAAAACACATTAAAATAAATATTTCAGTGGGGCTGCCATACAAGAAACGTGTTTTTTTTTGCCGTTTTTTGCTCGATATTAATAACAGCAACATGTAGGCGCTTAAAATATTCCAATGTTGTATAGATAATGCTACGGAATCTTTCGTGCGCGAGTCCGACTCGCACTTGCCCGGTTTTTGGAGTATGTCCCATGCGTGCAATCCATTGGGTTGAGGTCTGGTGATTGAACGTTGATGCGATCATCGGCAAGAGTCTGTGGTACGACTCTAGCCGTGTGTGGATGTGCATTGTCGTGCATTAGCCGAAACGAATCACCTAACCGGCAGAAGTGTGAAGAGATGATCACGACTGAAACAATCCTCTGCGCCCTGAGGTTGCCCCTGATCCAAATGAGATCGTGTCTTCTACCGATACTAATACAGGCTGAAACCATTATTGTTTTCCTCTCCATATGAATCCTTCCAAACTTCCTGACAAAATTTCAAACGGTTTTGACGTCTAGAGGTCCTCCTACGTCTTGTATCCGGCCTCATACCGAAACAAGATTAATCGGGTAGCAAATACAGTTTTCTTCCTTCCAATTTATGTGCTGTTGGTGGAACTCTCAGTTGGTCTTCAGGAACGACTTCATGTAAACGGTTTCGGATGGTATAGTCACTTATCAGCTCGCCGGAAGAGCCGTGGACCCTCGTAGCCAACATCATGGCGGTCATGGTACGATTCCGTCGAGCAGTATTTTGGATGTACCAGTCCTGACTGCGAGTGGTGTTGCGAGATCGCCTCCATGTCGATCAGCCACGCTAGCCGTAGTGCGATAGCGTGTGCAGAAGCGGCTTATGATGCTCTGTTTAGGTGTGTAGGGCTATGCCTGGAACCAGCTTGTGACATTTCGATGCATTTTTTTCCGTTTCGATGCAGAAATTGTGATGGTTTTGTAAAAACGCTATGACGTAATTTTATACGAATCCTGGCTGACGGTTTATTTCTTATCTTTAATCAAAATTTAAAGAAAATTCTTTATTAAAATAGTAAAATAGTAAATCGCTTCGGCCAGATGTCGCTGCCTGTACGTAATACAGAGAAGTTTGTAAAGACGCTCGAAAGGAGATGCATCGTGGCCTACGTACAACGACTGCTATGAAATTTATGTCACTGGAAAGCTTATTTAATATGTAACTTCATATAATAATTTATAATTTTTAGAATACTGCCCAAAAATTCTAAATAAAATGTTTTTTTTCTTACTGTTACCACCCAGAGGAATAAAAACTTCAAATGTCAATGTCATGTCATAAATGAAACATAACCTTCAAAATGCTGATTGAAGGACTAATTGTGTGATTATAATAATAATATCTGTGAAAATAAGTCTTAGTGAAACGTTTTTGAATGTGGAATGATTTATACAGCCAGTGATCTCTTGGCTGGCTTACATACGCATTTCTGAGCTTACTGGACTCCCGGTTTCTTGTACAGTAGGTAACAAGATGTTTTTGGTTTTCTGCGTATACTTTGGCCAACTAAGAGCGGTTAGCAGTAGACAGACATGTTCACGAGAAACAGGGGGTAACCCTCCATTAAACGGGACTTAATACCAAAGCAGAATCAATAAATTAGCCCTTTATTCGTCCACTGCTGGACCTAGACCTCTCCTAAAGCTGACAAGTTCTATTTGTCCTCGGCTATCTTCATCCAGTCGCTGCCAGCAATCTGCTTCAGATTCTCGGTCCTGTCTCGGGAGTCCTGTGCTGCGTTCGCCAACCTTATATTGGAGTGACATTGCTTTTGTACCATAATAGACAAACTCAATTTAAACGGGACTTAATCCTTAGGAAATCCATTGGATAACTAAGCCACGGGCTTCCACACTATCTTATCAGTCATACATGCTGGGATACGACCTTAGGACCTTATGATGTGAAACAAACTGATGTAAACACTGCACTACTAATACCTCGCACGCATGTGAAACAACATGTATCCTCTGGGCTACCACTTCACATCAAAACGCCCAACTAAGCATCTACTTTCCACCCGCTTCACATCATAGGGTAAGTAATAGAATTACACAACAGGGAAAAGAAACGACCAAGTTAAAACAACTTTTTATTGTACAAAAACAATTATTACCTACAGACCTTATAGTATTAAGTTAGTGCGTCACCGACAGCATTCGCCTTTTATGTAGCAGATTCAGCATAACATTACAGTACTGATGTGTCTTGATTTTGAGCATTCGCTTGCAGTCGTTTTTAAATGTCTGGCAAAGTGGTCATTACCACTGAGCCCGGCAATATTAATCGGCTTAATTTTTGCTTGATTATGTAGCGCTTTTGGGCAACGAATACGTTGCGTAAGCGGATTTTGGAGTTAACACAGCATGTGGCACTTTTCCTTCCCCCAAAAGTTATGAGAGAATTAGGGAGAATGAGGGAATCGCGTAAATAATTGTATGAAAACGTAACATTTAATTTAACCTGACCGCCAAGAAGTTTAATGCCGTCGTAAGTTACATTTACACACATAATACTTACTACATTGACACAGTATAACAAGTAATGACAAGTTAAATAAAGTACCAGATGATAGCGTACAAACCTCAGATGACTGTTGATTCGACGAATGGGGGACCTGGAGCTAACTAGGGCTGTGAACAAGTAATCGCTTTTAAAAAAATCGATTAATTAAAAAAAATAATTGTGAAAAATATTTTTAAAAAGAATAAGAAAAAGAGAAATGATTTATTAAAAATCGTTTTAATAAATCGTTTCACTTTTTCCTCTTTCAGTTTTTTGTTTTTGTGACACAAACATCGATTTTTGCAAAAAAATCTTTATTTTGCTTAGAAAATCGATTTTTTAAATAAATTTTAAAAATAACTTAATTAATCGATTATGAAAACAATCGATTTTTACGTGCAATATCACATCCCTAGAGCTAACTAGCGCAAATGATGGATTAAATCTTAACTGAGTATTTTCTTATACGTTCTTGCAAAAAGTGAACATCATTAATCACAATAATGGTTATAGCTATTTTTGTTGGGTTAATAATATGAGAATTTTATCGTTTTTAACTAAAAACGGATGTACAAGATGTAATAAGAGAATATTATACAAGATATAGAGGTCTCGTATTAGAAAAAATCTAATCACAGACTAAGGAGAAATATCTGAGTGGCATACCTATCGTACGTTGGGCAACCCTATATTATTTTTAAAGTGACAGCTCGTAATGCGGGTTGCAAACTCAATTATTTATGTTCCACTTTATTATATTTTATAAATTATAGGGCAATAGTTAAAAATCTGATTATACATCTCATAATTGAGCAAGATTATCGTCTCTACGGTCGTGAAAACTTGGTTCGAGTCGTACTCCTAGAACCAGCTCTCATACATTTTTTGGATCTCCTTTCGCTGATGCCTGTACTTACCCATTAGCTCAGTTGGGACAGCGTTGGCACGGTTAGCCAGAAGTCGCGGGTTCAAGTCCCGGCATGGGTGGAATTTTTAGCCTCTAAATAGGTTTTTAAAAATTCTCCTCAGCACGGGATAGAGCAACAAAAAGAACATAATAGTAATATTCACTAAAAAAAAAATCAATAACGATCCAAAGAAGTTAAAAGTCTAAAACATACTTCGACACTAGTCTTGATGTGTGTATTTATTTACAATGACGCAGCACGTGTAACGCACCCCTCGCCTGCCGGCTCGAGGCCGAGCAGGCGGGCCGGCAGCGCGAGGCGCGCGGCCGGCGGCGTGCACAGCGCGCGCAGTGCCGCCTCGTCCGGCTGCGGCTGCTCGGGCTGCAGCTCCGGCAGCAGCCGGCGCCGGCGCGCCCGCGCCGCGCGCTCCGCCAGCGAGCCGCGCGCCGCTGCGTCCTGCCGCGGCAGCGAGCGCGCGCTCACGCGCCACGCGCCCACTCCGCTCTTGCCCAAGCCCAGCACCAACATCTGCATGCACACACGCCGATTGTCTCAATTAAGGCCCCGTATAAAGCTGACGCACACAACTTCGAACAACTAATATGCATTGATTTCTTGACCAATACATACATGACAAACATACGCAGCCTCTATAGTGGGTAAAACATTGGACTTGGAAGCGAGAGAGCCAGGTTCAATTCCCAGTATGGGCATGTGCCGATGACTTTGTTTTCTAAGTAAGTATATGTAAATTTGTGAAGTTATACATAGTAGTAATACCACTCGCTAACTATGAAGGAAAACATCGTAAGGAAACCTGAGTGTCTGAGCTTGACCAATAATTTTAGCAACATTAATTTACGAGTAGATACAAGATCTGGAGAGAAGTAGATATATCTATCTTAGAAAATAACCCCATATAAACCTAAACCTGACCTAATCTAAACTAAAGAGTTACTCAATGTGAAGAAAAATACAAAGTTACTTCAATAAATTTCGACGAATTTAAATAAAGTTTCAATACACTAATGGAATGGTTGTTACTGGAGACATGGTGTACGGTGTACATGGTGTATATGTATGTACGGGCGAAGTACGCACATCATTAAAGGGTTCTATACAGTAGCACTAGACCCACCAAAGGACATAAAAAATTTTAAAAACGTTTTACAGATCGTTTTTCAAATCATATTAGCAGTGATTTTTAAGACCTATGGCCGTGATGTAAGATGTGTTTAAGAGCAACCTTCCAATAACTCTAAAAAAAAAGGTAATGGATAGCACCATACTACCAGCTTTACTATACGGATGCCAATGCTGGTCCATCACAAAACATATAATTAGGAAAACAACAACCTTTCAAAGGGCCACTGAACGATCTATGCTCGGTGTTAAACTAAAAGATAGATTAAAAAGTGCCGACATTAGAAATCTTACAAAAATCACAGACGCAACGGATATGCTTTGCAAACTGAAATGGAAATGGGCCGGACACATTGCCAGAACAAGTGATAACCGATGGAGCGAACGTATCCTTCACTGGTATCCCAGAGGCGAGCACAGACCGCCAGGAAGACCGAGAAAACGTTGGTGTGATGACATCATGGCTGTGGCTGGCAACACCTGGACGAGACTGGCACAAGACCGCGAAAAATGGCATGATATGGAGGAGGCCTTCACCCAACACTGGGTACCCTAATGAGCAATAATTATTTTGTGACAATTGGAATGTTAAATATTATCAATTTAATTCATTTGTGTTATTTATTTAAATTTTATTATTTTTACACTATTTACATTGAATTTGATTTGATTTGCTTTTATTTTAATTTAATTTTGTTACCGATTGTCATTTGTTTCACTAGCATTCTAAATGGAAATGGAATTGTAATTAGGAAAAATTATTGTTATTATTATTATTATTATGGCCGTGAACCTAAGGCAAAAATCCCAGGATTAAAAATAGCATTAACGCCAAAAGGAGACCGGGAAGCTTGGAAAACTATATGAGGGAGGCCTGTGCCCTGCAGGGGGCGTCAAATGGCTGATGATCATGACGAACGCCGGTTTTGGCACAAATGATATCTAGTCCCAGGTCCATAATTCTATATTCTTTTTGACACTTTTTGAAAAAACGATCTCTAAAAAAGATACGATATTTAGGGGGACCCTTATAGGATCACTCGTGCGTCTGTCTGTCCATCCGCCTGTCACAGCCAATTTGCTCTGAATCTACTGGACCAAATCAGGTTTGGTAGGATGGTGTAATCCTATGATCTAAACACAGATGTGCAAAGTAAATAAATATTTTTTTAAAATGAGTGTCATTTTCGGGGGACAAATTAGGGAATAAAAAAAAGTTTTGCAAACCTTACTGTGTTATATCAAACGAAAGAGCTCGTTGTGAGGATCAAATATATTTTTGTTATTATTGTAAAATAAATTGTTTTGATTCTATTCATGAAAGAATACGAAAACAAATTTTGGAAAAAGTACAGAATATAGTTCATTGCTTGTAGATTACAGGAAAACGTATAAGAATTCTATCAATTGAGTGTGGTAAATGCGATATAATACTGATAATACGTTCACTTATGGAAAATAGTTCACTAAAACACCACTAGATAGCGCTAGTAGTAGTTAACTCGCGACTTATTGCGAGGATTTCAAATTTGATAACACAATTGACTAAAAACATTTGACTTTGGCATTGTACGCAAGTTCTAAACGCGTGTTCAACTCGCACTTGGCCGGTTTTTTTCCAAATTCCATAATTTGTCACCCCAGCATTGAAACCCATAAATTTCCGCAACTAAACTGGGGATGAATTATTTTTCTCTTCTACACCATCGTGTAGGGTTATCGTAGGTTTGGTCGTTTAAAAATATTGGTTGAACGACTTGTTTATTTGTCTCCCGCTCCCCCACTAAAAATTGAAAAATATTTTTTTAAAATAAAAATTAAAAACCGACTTCAATACACTACAGCACTAAAAAGTTAGAAATAATTTAAAAAATTAGAAGTATTTATACTTACATGTAGGTATTGTAAAAGTATAATTTGTAGTCGGTGCCCAGTTTCATGACCAACACATATATTTTGGGCACCGACTCCAAATTATACTTCTACAATACCTACATGTATAAATACTTCTAATTGTTTAAATTTTTTCTAACTTTTTAGTGCTGTAGTGTTTTGAAGTAGGTTTTTATTTTTTATTTATTTAAGTTGTCAGTTCAGTAAAGCACGTAAAAGCCCTCCTTCTACGGAATCCTACACTGCGGGTGGCCCGACGCTCTTGTATACAAACGATTTTTTATGAAATTTACGGTATCTTAAAAACAGATGTTTACCTCCTCTAATTCCAATTCGGTATCATCGTTGTCCTGGACGCTATCACTGAGAGTTTGTTGGACGTTTTCCACCACTACCGCTTCACTGAAACGTGAACATATTATGAGAAGACTGTGACGAGCACGTCCGGTGGAGAGCTGGGCGCTGCAGTGACGAGCGCACCTGATATGCGTGGCTTCCTCGTTCCACACGTGCAGCAGCGGCACGACCACGCCAGCGTGCTCGCTGCGCACGCGCTGCGTGCCCGCGTACAGCCATAGCGTGCTCAGGGCCATGCCGCGGCCCGCGCGCAGCGGCGCACCCAGCGCCAGTAACGCGCGCCCACCACCCGCCCAGCACGCCGCGCCACCCGGCCCCACGTCCCCGCGCAGTACCACGCCGCCGCCGCACCCGCCGCTCGCGCTCTGCCACACGCACAGCTCCCAGCGCTCGCTCAGCGCCAGCCGTCCCGCCAGCAGCAGCCGCACGCAGTCACCCGCCCAGCGCGCACGCGCTACGCCCGCCCATCGCGCACCCAGCTCCAGCCGCGCCACCGCGCGCGCCGCCGCCCACTCCCCGTCGGCGGCCTCCCACACGCTCACCGCGCCACCCGCGCCGCCCAGCGCCAGCCGCGAGCCGCACGCGCACAACGCCGCGCTGCGCACCTCCTCCCCCGAGATACCGTCCAGCGTACGCTCCAGCCGCCACGGCGCTTCAGCGCGAACGCACTCTCCGCGCCAATCGCGCTGCGGCGAGCCGGGCGCGCGCATGGCCCGCAGCGCGGCTTCCACCGCCCGCGCCCCTCCACAGCCGTGGCCTTCGGCGCGCCTCAGCCGCGCCCGCAGCGCGGCGCGCCAGACGCCGGCGTCGGCGGCGGCGGCGCGCCAGCCCACGCACACGCGCGCGGCCCGCGCCAGCTCGCGCGCTTCTAGTTGCCCCAGCACTAGTCGCAGCGGCACACTGTCACGCGACCACAAATTACACGCCTCTAGCATGTCACCAATAGTATTTATTATATTATTATTTTTCTTTAATGCAAACTGACACGGCTCATCAGTTTCCAATTTTTTCGTCTATTTCTTCGTAACAACACTAGACGGAGGTAGTAAATCTATAAAACTACTCTTCCTCGAGAATAATGAAACACCATAGTAGTTTTAACATGACGGTGCAGTGCACACACAGACTGGCGCGACACGCGCACGCGCAGTGTATCGTCGCGCGGTGTTTATTATTAGAGCATACGCCCATGCTCACGCTCACCTATTAATAATTATATATAGAACAAAATAGATATTTTACGATTACGGCATGTTTTTTAAAGACGGCGGTACTTTGGATATCCCGATAGCATTAGGATTGTCATCGCTAGCTATTATTTATTAACTTAAGTCCGGATTGACTTTGTGCGCCAATAAGAATGCCTCGCTCCACTGCTGACTCGTGCAGCCGCGCGCTTGCCGTCTGCTCCGTCGCTGTCGTCACGGGCTCCGTCTCTACTGAACATGGTGAAGCACTGCGAATCGTAAGGAAACCAGGTCGGACTCCTTCTAGCTGATTACAGGTGAATTTATTTCCTACTGTTCCTTAAGAAAAAGAACAGCAGACCATGGACTTGGATCTCTCCAGACAGTATAAACATTAAATATTTTCATCCCATCAAACTCAAAACACAATTGCAATAACGCCATGCGTCACCGTCATCAGCAATCTAAATTTCAATACCAAACCATAAAATGGTAAGAGAAAAGCCTCAAAAGACCAAGGAGTTGAAGGAAAATACTTCCGATTGTCGCCGGATTAAGAATAGCGTCACTCCATTTCCTCCCGTGGATCTCGTGGATGTGGAAGGCGACTAAGGAAATAAATTACCAGGAGACAAGCAGCCGCGTCTTTCTGAGATTCCAACCACATCCTGCGATCGCCAACCCGATGGCCAAGCGTGGTGATTATGGCAAAACCCCCACATGGTTATGAAAACCATGAGGGAGGCCTGTGTGCTGCAGTGGGCGTCGAGTGGCTGATGATGACATCCGATTACTGAGTAAAGCATAATTACGACTCCACATCCAATATCAGATTAGAAAAGAAAGGAGAGAGGAGTGTTACAGGAAGAAAGTAGGCCACGAGAGCGGTGATGTGGGTAGAGGCGCGATGTTCAGGATGGCACAGGAAAACCACTTCATAGTTAGTTCATCTTCGTTACACTGCTTTGGAAACATACTCTCCAAGAAGAAAAAGCAGCAAATAACTCCTTGCGGACATATCTTTCTTTTGATCTTTCAAAAATTAAAACAGAGAGTTCTTAAGCACTACACTTTTTATCAAATAAGTAGTCTCAATTTTAGTTACACTCGGTAATTACACTGTAATTAGGAACTTGGAAAATTGGAAATTTTGAACCGCGGTACGTTTGACACGGAGCTGGCTACATAAGATTATTTGTTTTCCTAGTCATTTAACTCTAATCAGTAGACGTAATATAAAAATCCCCATTCCTAGGACGAAAACCAAATTTGCTCAACGCTTTTAATGCTTTCTTGGCCCTTTCATTTTTAATAATTTGTTCCGTACCTACATGTCAGCTGAAAAATTGTACCCTTAACGAAGCCAAGCGGAAAGTTCTCATCCACCTTACTGGGTTAGGCTATGACTCAACCGACGATATCTTAAAATTATCACGTAATCTACTGCACATTTATAAACTCACACTTAGTCTCACTCATCACACCACACATAAACACAACACAATACACAACACATTCAACCACACACCTTAGACCCATTCTTACACAAATTTAAATTTAATATTAGTGTCATATATAATGTTACTGAACTCGCAATACTGATTGTAAACATGTTTCCTTTCAAAACTTTTCTTATTTTTAATACAACTAATTTCATTTGGCAAATGTTCAACATTTTTGTACCACTGTCGGTTTCTGTTTCATCATCATGATCAGCCACTGGACGCCCACTGCAGGATATAGGCCTCCTTTGCAGTTTTCCTAACCATGAGGGGTTTTGCCATAATCGCCACGCTTGGCAGGCGGGTTGGCGATAGCAGTATGCGGTTGGAATCTCAGGAAGATGTTGCTGTCCGTCTCCTGTCGCCTTCTACGAAACCCATGGAAGAAAACGGAGTGACGCTATTCTTATTCCGGCGCCACACGGTTTTTGTTTAGTACCTAAGTAAAAATATGATTCTGTACCCGTCTCCAACTTTGATCACCGTCAATCCATCATAACCAGGTCCTTACTATACAGATTACCGTCTAGTCAACGGTAAACTCTTCATTGTCAATAACAACCATTTCCAATTTTAATTCCTAAGTTAATCATTCTTTTATGTAATTAGAAAAATGTATATTTATTAGTAAGTGGTTTAAATATTTTTTTTTATATAAATGATAAAAAATATATTTAAATTTTATCAAAAATCAGAATAAGACTCTGAACAACAGTTCGAATAAGCCTGCCTTCAAAGAGTATGTAAGTTTGATTCAATCATAGCTCCGGAGAATTTCCGTTTACGAGAAACTTTACAAAGTTAAAATTATCATGGTTGGTCCACTCAAACAGTCTTTCCAACCCAACAAAGATAAAGTCATCATGAACGTTCAATTTAAACAGGCTTGCTAACTTTACAAAGCTAAATACAACAGGCTAGCCAATCTATTCACTCCACAAACTAAAAGTGTTGCCATACTATGAAAACCTTACTCAAGCGTACAGCTTGACGAATGACGATGACGTTTCCAAAACATGAGACTAAGTGAGAACTACGCGCGCTCAATCGTGCGCGACTATCCAACTCGTTTCAGACGTTTCTGACCTTAATCATACTCGAATACAGCACAGACTAACAAATTAAATCATAGCTTTTTAAAAACCTATTTAAAATCATAGCTGTCGAAGTGTAATTTCAAAATGGGGATGGCAACACGAAACTTATTACAGATGGGGCGCCACTGAGATTTGCCCCGACAATGTTTGTTTTGTTTAATAAGTGTTGCTTATTTTCGGATTTTTTCATGGAAAGTCAGAATAAAAACGTCATGAAATGCTTTTCACTAAAAAGGGACAGCTATAGTTTACACCAAAACTGAAAAAGCAAAGTTTTGTATACCGCAAAAGGAATACAGACTGTAATACAATAAAAGGTAACCACCAATAGTAGATTGTTTACTGAGGGAGTAAAATACAATTTTTAAGGCGAGAGTGTTTCTTTGTTATCCCGAGGGATGAAAAGTACACCACTCGAGCTTAAAAATAATTTTACTCCAGAGGTGGACACTCTACTTTTTATCACCCTCTATGAGAAAATAAGTCAACGCAGCCATATTATGAATAGTGTTATTTATTTTGTATCACATTGTTAGCGTCTGATACGATACACTCCGGACTTAATATTTCGTTATCACTGTTTGAAGACGTACTCATTTTTACTCTAGTAAAAATAACAATGACAATTAGAGAAACGAAAAGACGGAGTGCATTAGGCGCCTTTTTTCAGTTTTTTTTTGCTCGCGCGCGGTTTTCTTTCAAACAGCCAGCAATTTGTGCAACATTGTTCGTCTTCGTGAACAATGTTGCGCTGTGAACTTAGCAACAATAGCAACATGCGCGTTCCAAATTCAAATCACTTTTATTCCCTCAGGGAATAAAAATGCGTTTTAGACCCTGTTCCCGGGGAACGAATTAGGTCTTTTCGAATAGATGTGATAAAATAGTACATTATAATTACAAGTGTGGTATGTTGGTCATTACACTCGAGTCGGTTTTTAAGCCTGAGCCGAAGGCGAAGGCTTAATGGAGACGAGAAGTGTAATGACCAATGCTCACGTGTTTCATACGACGTTTTTCAACACACTTGCGAGGAAAAGTAAATAAAAAAACAACACTAACGAAATGCAATACTGTGAATAAACTTAACAAACAGAAACCCATTTAAAAGATGGCGGCCGTAATTTTATTTTTTCGCGCGCTCAGCGCTGCATGCGCGCGCAAGTCTGAGATAAGGGCACCGGCAAAGTAGCTAATCAGCCACATATTTATAAATTTTGAAATTGGGTATTTATAGGTAAAAATACACCGTCAAAATATAAATACCAACAAGCTAACAAGCAGTTTCATGAAATTCTTTAATTTTTTATCACATTTTGAATTGAATTTTATATTTACGCAAATAACTACTTAGGTGTTTTCGAAACATTAATACTTCTTGCTAATATTTAAAAAGATATGTAATGAAAAGGTACTAGTGCGATAATGTAATGTAAAAGGCACGGCATGGGTAATATTCTGCGTTATCAGTGTAAATACGCTGTAATAAGACCTACTTTACGAGCAGGTGTGTTGAAATAGTAGATTGTACAACAAGTGCATAAAACGCACCATTTTACTCGAGACGTTTATCCATCCGAGCGAGCTTGCGAGCGAGGATAGATATAAAGTCGAGTGTAAAATGGGTTTTATGGACGAGTTGTACACTCTACTTTTCACTTCGATTGCGAGGAAATGAAACAGCAACATGTAAATATAGTAAATGCTAATTTAATTAAAATTGAAAGTTACATTAGAGCAATGAGAAATATTTAAAGCTGTTGGTATCTTTGCCTTGGTCTTAGAATACGAACGAAACGAAATAAAATAAAGAGGTTGTTGTATGAAGTTAAAGATGTTCGTGTGGCTGTTGCAGCGATTGCCTTGGTCTTCGACGAAGATTTTACTTTATGCTCTAGAGCATAAAAAGCGACTTTATGTCGCCTACGCACGACATAAAGACGAACTTTTAGAGCATGAGAAGTGAAAAGTTATATTATGATACAGGTGTCCATACAAGACCTGTATCGTAATAAAACTTTTTTGTTTTTATTTTTGGCCTATGCGTAATGTTTGTCATAAGAGTTTTGTTTTCAGATTTATAATCTTTGTATTATAGTATCAGAGTAGATAGAATCTGTAAAAAAACTAGAACTGAATTAGCTTACATAATATCTGAAGTCCTTGTAGTGGAGCACGGCGTTCCACAGGAAGTATATTGGGACAGTTTCCTTTCTTGATCTACATTAATGATTTCCCTAGTGTAACCAACCATCTAATTATGCTTTATGGAGACGACAGCACAGTAATATTTACGAAGGATGTAACTTTTGACTATAAAAATGATATTAATTGCTCTATGGACTTTATCAATAATTGACAAACTGCAGATAATTTGACGGTAAAACTAAATTTCTGATTTTTTATAATCATTGACATTTGACATCAAGTTAATACTGTTATTACCGAGACACTAACAGTATTAAGTAAAATATTTGAGAAGATCATCTTAGATTAATTCCTTACGCATTTCAATAATTACCAACTCCTTCATAGTCAGCAATTAGGTTTTACTAAAGGGCGGAATACAACAGACGCATGTTACTTAAACATATTTTCAGCGTGTGGGAGGATCACAAGAATGCTGGTTATCAAAAGCATTTGATTGTGTAGACCACAAAACGCTACTATTGAAGTTACACTACGGAATAAAGGATGGAGGTTTAGATCTTTTAAGATCGTATTTAGAAAGAAGGGTTCAAAAAGCAGACGTAAATCGTAATTAATCCTCGGGTTCACTTGTAAAAATAGTCCTGCAGAGATTTATCTTAGGACCGTTTCTTTTCCTAGTCTATGTAAATGATTTACCGTTTATGGTGGAAAAAATATCTGAGATAGTGTTATTTGCTGATGAACCGACACTTTATTTTAAAAATAAGAAGATAAGAAAATAATCTTGACGATGCAAACAATGCTCTCTCGCAAGTACTAGATTGGTTCACAGCAAATAATCCGCTGCTAAATTCCAAAAAGACAAAATGTATAAAATTTATCTTACCTGATGTAAGATTAGTTGAGAACAACATTTTAATTGGAAATGAAAAACTAGAATTTGTAGAAGATACTGTATTTCTGGTCGTCACAATCGATGCACAACTACAATGGGGTCCACATATTGTAAAATTAGCACATGAACTTAGCTCTGCAGCATGTGCAGCGGAAAGAATTAGGGAACTCACTGACGTTGCAACTGCAAGGCTTGTTTATTTTAGTTACTTCCATAGGATTAAATCCTACGGTATACTACTATGGGGCCGGGAAGCAGACATTGACTATCTTCATCTTGCAGAAGAGAGCCGTCCAATTTATTTACAAGTTAGGTAGTAAGGATTCGCTAAGAGATTTCTTTAAAGAAACGAACATCTTAACAGTTGTAAGTCAGTACATAAATATATACATAAACTCACGCCTGTATCCCAGAGGGGTACATTATATAATTTTTAAGTCAATAAATTTTATGAAAATATTATGTACGTTAGAAAAAATATCAAATAATTCGAAAATGTTGGTCGCCATCATAATGTTAATACTAAAAATAAACATGAATAGTCATTTCCACGATTTAGACTTGCAAAAGTTAATACATCCTTTATGGGGCACTGTATAAGGTTCTACAACAAGATTCCTCCAACGCGGTTTAAAAAATGTGTTCAGCACACTGTGCAAAAAAGCTTACTATAACATCAAGGATTATTTAGAAGACAAAGATGTTTGGCATTAAACAGTAGATTAATATTAATTACAGGACGATTGTGACTAGTATTCAACAACTCATTCATGACTAATATTTTAAGTTGAAAACTCTGTAAATTAAGTTAAAACGTGTTTTGAAAAGAATAAATGTGGAGTTTCTTTGTTAGCTTCTTCTCCACATTTTTTGTATTGTATTATTGTATTGTATCTATTAATTACGAAACTAACAACTTTGACGTTCATTAAGTAAACATTCTGTTTTTATAATGAATAAAAATATTTGAATTGAATTGAATACGTGCAAACTGCCTGACTCAATAAATAAAATTAAATATTTAAACAGCAGCTGTATGTGCAAGCTGCTTGATACAACACATAACATTAAATATTTACACTGCAGCTGCATGTTACGAGTCCGTACCTCACCTGCACCGATTGCTATATCCACGATTTAGACTTGCAAAAGTTAATACATCCTTTATGGGGCACTGTATAAGGTTCTACAACAAGATTCCTCCAACGCGGTTTAAAAAATGTGTTCAGCACACTGTGCAAAAAAGCTTACTATAACATCAAGGATTATTTAGAAGACAAAGATGTTTGGCATTAAACAGTAGATTAATATTAATTACAGGACGATTGTGACTAGTATTCAACAACTCATTCATGACTAATATTTTAAGTTGAAAACTCTGTAAATTAAGTTAAAACGTGTTTTGAAAAGAATAAATGTGGAGTTTCTTTGTTAGCTTCTTCTCCACATTTTTTGTATTGTATTATTGTATTGTATCTATTAATTACGAAACTAACAACTTTGACGTTCATTAAGTAAACATTCTGTTTTTATAATGAATAAAAATATTTGAATTGAATTGAATACGTGCAAACTGCCTGACTCAATAAATAAAATTAAATATTTAAACAGCAGCTGTATGTGCAAGCTGCTTGATACAACACATAACATTAAATATTTACACTGCAGCTGCATGTTACGAGTCCGTACCTCACCTGCACCGATTGCTATATAACAAAGGCAGATTCCCAATACGATATGAATCACTCGAAGATTGCCAAATGTAGATGCTTCTCCGCATCCGCAAGCAGCACCTTGGCAGGCCTGGGCCAAAAGGCAAGCAATCATAAATTAATCTTGAGGAATTGTAATAAATGGTGAGACAAACAATACCTACTTTATTTTTATGCCAAAAAGTAATTCATTCAATTATAAAGCAACGATGAGGGTACAAAAAGTTATAAGGAATATTCACCTTTAAACAATTAAATTCAAAATTTAATTGTTTAAAGGTGAATATTCCTTATGAATATTCCTTTTAAAAGTTATTTCCAGAAGTAAAACGTTATTTGATTGGTTTCCTGTAGCCTTTTTCCACAGCCCCTAGGAGAATCGTAGCAAACGTATTGTGGGTGTAGTGTAGCATGTTTTATTTTTAATTATGACAAAGCGAAAGTCTTAACGATAAATATTTTATTTCTATTTCCAGTAATTAACGCTTTCCTTCCGTCTCAAATAAACTCCCTGTACAGGTATGCACGACGCTAATTTAAAGTTGAACAATGCCTGCGTGTACTTGAAAAATAAGACGAATAATAATTTTCTTATAAAGTTGGTATCTTGATGGTGCCGACCTTCAGCGGTCCCCGACTGAAGAGAGCATAACAATCAGTTAGTTCTGTGCGGGCGGGCGCGCGGCGTAAGGCGGGCGGGGGCGAGGGCGGCAGTCGCGCCGCGGCCGGTGGCAAGCGAGCTCGTGCGTGCCGCTCCGCCAGCGCCAGTGCCGCGAGCCGTGTCAGTGAAGCCGCGTGCCGCGCACGCCGCGCCGCGCCGCGCTACATGTTTCATTATAAATTCGGTAATTATCTCCGACTGTGGTTTCCTGAGTGTGTTGACGCGGCCGCAGGCTCCTGCGCCATCACTTTCCGCTAACGATAGTGTTTGGATTTTGTGAACATATTTATTCGAACTTTTCATTAGTAATTACAATCGTCGATGGATACTAATATCAAACTGTATACGTATAGTTTGAAAAAAATATCTAGTGGTACGTTGCTGTCACTTTCCTCAAACCACAAGCATTTGCTTTACAATGTCCCGATTTACGATAAGTTAATTTGTCAAACGGTGCTCAAACGACTTGGTTACTCAATTATTCAATGATTTTAAATTAGTTCTGGGACACATAGCGCCTATTCGGACATTGTGGCATGCTATCTAAGGAGAGTTTAACGTCTCAATCCCACTTAGTGCGGTTCTATCCATTTCAGTTGGTAGGTATTAGTTATTTAACTTAGAAAGGATTTTGATTAGTAAACAAAATAGATACACTGGAGCGACGGAAATAGTGTTCACCAATATTTGTCAGGGCAACCCAATTTCTTGTTAGACTTGTACATTGCGAGGAGCACACGACTCATGTTATTGTGGAACCCCCTCCAATAAATGTATTAATGCCCTTCTCCAAACTCAGGTATTCTCTGTTTCATTTATAATTCTCCTTTTATAGGTGACTATTACACATTAACCTGTAAAGCCTACTTAGCTATGACAGTTTTCCTTAACTACATTGTAAAGCCCTTCCCCTTTCACGTTTCTGCAAACAACCGTTTAGCGTGAAGCTCAACAATTTGCTCAATTATTTATTTTTAAGAAAAAAACAGTCACAAATAATAATCAAATGAGAAAATACTACATTTAAAGAGATCTGGAGTTTCCTTAGTTAGAATCTATCTAGTACCTTTAAACGAGCAATTCTTGTACATATATATATAATCTGAGTCTCGGAAACGGCTCCAACGATTTTCATGAAATTTTGTATGCAGAGGATTTCGAGGGTCATAAATCGATCTAGCTAGGTTTTATTTTTTGAAAACGTCGTTTTATCCATGTTTTTAGGCAATGAAAAACTGCTAAAATATCATTAAAATACGAATGTAAATTTCGCCACCATCTACAAGGTTGTAATACCTCAGGTGTGAAACCGGGCGGTCGCGAAAGCAGAAGACCCCGGTTCGAGTCTGTCTTCAGTCTATTATTTTTTCTCCATGTCGTCGTATCTAAATATAATTTCCAAAAACACGATTAACGAAAAAAAAATACCGAGCAAAGTTCGGTCATCGAAGTATTAAGTAACTTTAAGAAGAAAGAAGAAGAACATTTATTTAACGCCACATAGACACACATAATTATGCAGGAAAAGTAAATACAAAAAATAAGGCAGGTATAGGACAATAGCAGAAGAAATGTGAGGCAAATAGTGAGAAAAAACAAAGGCTAACGGTCTTATTTGAATCGCTCGTAGCCCCGGCTGCCTGAGTGATCTTAAACGATCACGAAGGTTAAGCAACACAGGGCGCGTTCAGTGCATGGATGGGTCGCCGTCTATGCCTAACGCAAGTGGCATTTTTCCGAGCGGTTCCGTGCTTCGCAAGGCACGTTAAGCTGTTGGTGCCGGCTGCCGTCGATAGATGGCAGTCGTTAAGCCAAGTCAGAGGCCTTAGGGCGGCTTGACAACTTCTGACAGTAGAAGAGCCGAGCCACTAGTCTACAAGCCTCCACCAATCCGGACTTGGCCCCCGTGGTGGAGTATGGCCGTTACCTTCCTCAGGGAAGAGACCCATGCCTCTCGGTGGGGACATAATGGGTTGATGATGAACGGTCTTATTTATAAAAACACGATCCCTTAATACACTCCGTAGAGGCAGTTTATTTAATCTGTGCTTACGTCTTTTCCTTGTAAAATCTCCACCACAGACTATTTTGAGTGGCGCTTTTGGAGTGTTTATTGAATCGTGTTTTTATAAATAAGACCGTAAGGGTACAGTGGATGTACTGTTACTTTAACTGTTTGTGTACCCCTCCGGGATACAGGCGTGAGTTTATGTAAGAGATTCATACCTGAATTTATAACATACTTTTAACGTGCTTCAATCTTTAAAGTTAATCTAGACTGTATGGGTAGGTCGTTAATATCTTGCAACCAAGAATTATTGTACACAATGTAGGTAAACATTTTGTTTTTTCACAGAAGATATTTATATAGTGAGACCGGGAAGCTTGGAAAACTATGAGGGAGGCCTATGTCCTGCAGTAGGCGTCAAATGGCTGATGATGATGATGATACATACGAATATTAAATTTTTAGTTAGTTTTAAAGGAATTTATTTGAACATAATATTAATAATGGCAAAAACGGAAAAAAGGAACAAGAAGTGACACCAACACTAAGTAGCAATAGTACCCAATTACCTCTTCATCGAACGAGAGTACACCTTCAGCTCCACCATGCAGCAGGAGGGCGGCCGTTGTCCAGACTCGTCTTTGGTTGAGGAGAAAAAGTGTCCCTAGACCGGCCTGTCAAGTCTTGGGTGGTCACTAGCACAGGGGGCAGAAATTGATGCGGAAAAGTGTCAACTTAATCCATTTCCTTATTTTTTACGTATTTCATTATAATAGAAACGTCTATTACACAGAAAAAATAGTTGCCAAAAACCGCGATCAGCTCGGCCAATCAGAGCCAAGATAAAACGAAAAAATTGGCTCCAAAGACCGGTGGCGCCATCTCTGGAGCCTCCAGTGCAACCCGATCAAATCCGAAAGGCATTTGCAACAAGTACCTACTAGTGTTCCTTCTTGTTGCTGTGATGCTTGACCAAATATGGTTTTTATTTGTTAAAACACATTGTTTTTTAATTTCGATTTTTTTAGCACCAGACAAATGGGGGTCAAATCTTTAAGTTTCGGAACTAAAGCCGTCAAAATATAAAAAAGCCCGTTTTGACAGCCACAAAAACATAGAATCTAACCTAGGGTAAGATCAAAAATATTAAAAATCTAAACTATGAGTAATTTGTTTTTTCTTTCGAGCGTTAAATAATATGCCAGAGTATGTGTCTTTTTATGTATTTGTTCGAGTAAATCCAAAGTAAAATGCATTTACAAACGGGCTTTTTACATTTCGACAACTATAAGTGACCGGATATTTATATTTTCTTAGTATGGTAGGCTTTGTAATCTTTTTATTTCTGACACTTAAAAAAAAGTTTAGGTTGAATGAGGCGGTATAACCTTTACAGAAAACAAATAAAACTGCGTGGACTGCGTTTGCAAGATGGCGATTTTCATAGAATCATCGTTCTTTGTCATAAAAATCAGAAAACGTACAAACGTTGGATAATTAATATGGCAAAACAACGTTTGCCGGGCCAGCTAGTAGACTATAAAGAACTGATTATCTCATAGTTGCAGCAACAAAACCGTATTTCAGGGTTCCGTACCTCAAAAGAAAAAAACGGAACGCTTATAGGATCACTTTCTTGTCTGTCCGTTTGTCCGTGCATCTGTCTGTCAAGACCCTTTATAGGTAACGCGTGGAGGTGTCAAGTTTAAATTAAAACCATTTACTTAAGTCTACAGTCCCTTGAAGCTGTGAAAAATAAAACTTCTAAGTTAATTAAAAAAATATATATTATATACGGCCATTTATGCGGCAAGAAATAGTACATTGTTCACCGAGAGGAGAAAGTAACCGATTACCGTCGAGGGTGTCGTTTGAAGCCCGAGCCGTAGGCGAGGGCTTTAAAACACCCGAGATCGGGAACCGCAGTTTCTCTCGAGTGATACATAGTGCTTTATACTACACCTGCTTGATAGTTTTATTTTACTTTCTACGAAAACTGAATCCTCAAACAACACACAAATTGGAAATGGCGCCAAAGGCGTCTGCAATTTTCACATGTTCTTTTTTCAAATTGTTTATCCTGCCGCCGCAGGGTCGCACTGCCAGCCCGACACCATCCAACACACAGCTAGTGGCCAGTGTCATTTTGCGAACTTGGAGATAAAAACTCACTGTAAAAATTTTTTGGCTTTTGATATTTAGGTTACCGGCGCATAGTCTTACCCAAAATTAAAAAAGAAAAACCACGTAAGAAATGGATTTTCATACACTTTTCTCTCCCGCTCAGATGCGTTTTCTCCCCGCATATTTGTTCGATATGCAATGACGTACTTTCTACCGTAAATTTGATAAAGTATCAAGGTACTTTCCAAGCAGGTGTAGTATAAACGTATATTTCACCACTCGAGGGAATACAATTTATAATTTCCGTTTACCTAGAACTATGACATTGGCCAAGTAATATCGTCTTATACTACAAGTACGGGGAAAAATCTGAAACTATATTTGTAATTGAACTGTGATTTGTAATTAAAATTAGTCTTTGAAATTCGGGAAAACTCAGAAAAAACTGCGAGACTTGATTCCTGAACTATTTATAATATGCGAGTACCTACAAATTTGTACGGAACTGAAACATAATCGTAATTGACTCTTAAGTTAACTTGCCAAATTACTAAAGTTATGATTTACTTAAACATTACTTATATTAAACATTTGTATTCATTAATAAACCAAGTTGATTAATAAATGTTTTTGTTTTATCTTTAGTGAGAGATTTAGTCAACACATCACTGGTCATATTAACTGTACATAGGTATTTTAAGTCTACAATATTAATATTCAAAATCTCACTAATGAAATGGTGCCTAACGTCTATGTACTTGGTCCTAGAGAGATACATAGCATTACCACACATTTTTTGAGCAGATTGACTGTCGTTATACATTAATATTTTATAGTAAATACTTACCTAAACATTCATAGAGAAATTCTGATAAACAGTGCCTCTTTAAAAGCATCAAAAACGGCCACGAGACTGTTGATTTACAAACTTTGAATACGAAACCAGCGAATGATCTCCGGTCTATCTCATTACCAGCCCAATCAGCATCCATGTAAGCGCTGACAGCCACAGTGCTTTGATCGAACGTAAGTCAAAAATTTACAGAACCTTTCAGATATCGAAGCACACGCTTCGCTGCCTTCCAGTGAGTTTCTGCAAAGCAGTCATTGAACTGGCTGAGCACACCAACGGCATGGGGAATATCTGGCCTCGTACAAACTGCAACGTACATTAAATACCCTATTAGTTGTTTTTAAGGTTGTTTTGTCTAGATTCAGATTTTCCTAGTTTCAGACCCAGATTCCGTAAGCGTGCACACTGGCTTACAATCAGACATATGAAATCGCTCCAATATCAGCTGAATATAACTTGAGTGATCCAGAGTGAACTTTCCATCATTCCTGCAAAGCCGCATACCAAGGACATGGTGTGTCGGCCCTAGATATTTAATTTCAAATTGAGCCATGAGCTGTTTCTTTACTCTTGTTCATTGTTAGTAAACAAAATAATATCATCAACATAAAGTGCTACCATCACATGGGCGTAAGGAAAAAAAAAACATATATTTTATATTATTTATATACCTATATTCAATTTATTACTGTTCATTAGATTATTTGTTTAATGTTTTTGTAGCAGAATGTAAGAAATAAGATATCAGGAAAAGAGTCATATTATTGTGCTATGTACTTTATGTGCGAAACACAATGACACGGAGGAACCGAGTTCCAACCACTTGAGTTGTGGTGCTGGAGGGGAATGGAGATATAATCTGTACAGAAACTGTGACAAATAAAAAAAAAATAATGGGACAAGAAAGATGTAGAAGGACATCGAATGTAGAAGAGGAAATATATTGAGTTGTTACGTCACGAAAACTTTATACAAAATATGATGGAAGGAAAGAGAGGTAGGAAGGCCAGGGAGAGTTATGTTTACAAAATAGAGAAGATGTATATCGTGACGTGCGTCGCCAGGCTATGAAAGAACTCGTGACCGGAAAAATGCTGCGTTGACCAGAGTCTGGCTTTTGAATGTAATAAAGTATGAATAAAGTTATTATTATTATTATTTATTATCATAGCATACAATGTCATCATATGTTTTACATTTACATACAAAGCTAAAACATTTTAGAGCTTCTCACGGCCACGGCGGCGGCGGGTATCACGTCCGTGAAACAATCCTGGTGTGCTCGTGTACTGTCATTGATATTAAAATAACATTTTCGTGGCAATTGTAATGACCGAATTAATTCATGTGAATATAATGGGGAACTTGCCTCAAACTTAGATAGATTAGTTAGAGTCATCTAAACAAATGGAGCCTTATATCTTTTTTTTTGGTTCGGAAAAATGCGGAACCTCAACTTATTTTCATAATAAAAACTTATTACACGTAGTTTTTCTATCGAATTCTAAACGTTTTCTACACAACACAGACAGGTTTTAGAAGATTTTCTTTTCTAAAAACGGAAAAGCCTATGAAACCCTTTTTTTAGTTTTATTGCGTGAACCAAAATCGCTTACCTACTGACTCTTTCAGTGTCGGCGCACGCTCGAAGGTTCAATTGTCTGTTAAAATGTGGCAAACGCTTGTCATGTGGTAATCCTAATCGCCACTTCCAGGAATCAAAAGAAAAACATTGAAATACAGCTCCGGTAATAGAATTTTAATTTCCTTAAGAAATTAACTTCGGAATAAATATCTGGTGTCCTTAAGCATCCATAACTTTATGGAGCCATTTTATCATTATCAGCCATGTCCGAGCCCGGGCAGTGTGCGAAAGCTCTTCATTTATATTTCTTCGTTAAAAGTTGAACTGCTTTCAATGAAGGGTCCCGCGACCCCGTGCTGCTGTTTCAATTACCTCCTCATCATAATATTATTGAACCGAGAAAGTTAATAACGGCAGGTGTAGTGCCGTGCTCACCCCTGCGCCCCCCTCGGCCCCCGGCCAACAGCCAGCAGCCAGCAGCCTGTCGCTCGGGAGACTGCTGTGCTGACCAAAGCACTTGTACTTAGTAGGTAGTAACTGGGCGCGGCTAGCACGCTCCTGCGGCGCCCGCCCGCCGGCGATGCTCGTCGAGCCAGTGAGTCAGCTCAGGCTCGTCGCCGTCGGCTTGTATAATCCAATCTGATAAGAACGGCAATTATAATAAAACCACTTGGTTTCGGTTCCGGTGGATGTACCTACCGATAGGTTCGCAATTGGTTTTCAATCTGATTTCTACATCAAAGGCAGTTTTCTCTTTCTATATTTGGGGAAAAGTCGCTTTTGGCGTCGAAACTTCCTGCTAATTACAGATAAAAACAGCTTAAATATAATCAAGGATTGGATTCATATCTTAAAGATAGATTTACTTGTGAAACATAGGTACAACAGAGTTGAGATATTACAATGGAAAAGCAGATATAAAGCGTACACATTTTTGGTGCAAAAATAATTTAAAACAACACTGAGCATACTAAGTCAGTATTTCAAAGTCAAACTATAATCTAATGGTACAGTTATTAAGGAGAAATTTAATATCTTGCAAAAGCAGATCAAATTAAATTACATGTAAAATTATTTATATTGTATTATATTGTATCTCTTCCTGCAGAAGAGAGCGATCAGATTCATATATAAGCTAGGCAATAGAGATTCGTTAAGAGATTTCTTTAAAGAAACTAACATCCTAACAGTTGCTAGTCAGTATATCTATGAAAATATTATGTACGTTAGGAAAAATATCAGTGACTTTAAAACTGTAGGTAGCCAACACAATGTAAATACTGGAAATAGACATAAACTTTCGTTCCCAAAATTTAGGCTGGCAAAGGTTAATACATCCTTTATGGGGCATTGTATACGTTTCTACAATAAGATCCCTGAGGATATAATAAGCTTGCCAGAAACGCGGTTCAAAAAATGTGTGAAGCACACTATGTGCCAAAAAAGCTACTATAACATTAAAGATTATTTAGATGACAATGATGTCTGGAATTAAACCCAGTTCAATGCATGAGTTTTAGAACATTTACATAAATCCTGTAAATTAAGGACTTGAAAAGACTAAGTTTGGAGTATTTTTGTCCATTTTTTCTCCAAAATGATCTAGATTTTGAAATGGACACCTAGTTTAACTTGTAACGTTTATTAAGTCGCAGTTTCTGTGCTACTTTGAATAAAAAAAATTGATTTAGATTTTTTGATTTGATTTTTGAAGGTCAAGAATGTATTTTAAGAGAATGGTAAAGACTGTGAGGGTTAAAATACTCAAGAGTTTCGCTTAAAATATTCAATAACAATTTCACCATACTCGTTTCAGTAGCAAAAGCTTCAGGCTCAAGCCCGCGGTTATCTCATTCTATAGTTTGAATGAGTTGACCGCAGCGGTGGCGGTGGAGGAATTCATAAATGTTATCTGTCTGGCTGCTCGAACCCTACGAATTCTTGTGGAGTACATGGAGTCCTATAGGGCTACACTAAAAAGTCTTAAGTATAAGTATATTTTTTGCACTAAAATTACTTTATTTTATTTTATTGGGCTGTAGGTTCTGTAAATAAACAAAATAAAATGAAGAAACCACGACAGCGTAAAAAGTTTTTTTTAGGGTTCCGTAGTCGACAAGGAACCCTCATAGTTTCGCCATGTCTGTCTGTCTGGCTGGCTGGCTGTCTGTCCGCAGCTTACCACAGAGACACAGATGTACATATTTATTACGCTAACAAAACGGTAGAATAAAATGTCGGAAAAAGAATTTTTTTAGGGTACCTTCTCTACACCTAATTAGGGATGCAATTTTTTTTCTCGTCTACGTTGTACTGTGGGCTATCGCTGGATTGGTTGTTTAAAAATATTGTAGGATCATTTTTTTTGTTTACGGTTCCGTTGCAAAATATTAAGCTTTAAACCGCAATTTTTCGTCAGGGTGATTCCCCCCTCTCCCGGCTAAACGGTTGATTTTAGAAACGTGAAAAAAATCAGGGCGGTATCACATATAATGAACTTAAAAGGAAAACTATCACGGCTAAGTAGGCTTCACAAGTTAACAAGTAATAGGCGACCAACTTATAAAAGGAAAAATTCGTAAAAAATCCATTCAAAATTAGTTTGATGAAGTTGTTAGTTCTGTAAAGCAGGTTAGAACCCCTCCTTCTACGGAACCCTACACTGCGCGTGGCCTGACGCGCACTTGGCCGTTTTTTTATGTAGCCTATATGGGTCCCATTGTAGGGCACAAGACTTCTTCAGAGAGAGAGTATGGGCTTAACTACCACGCGTGCCCACCGCGTATTAGCGACTACAAATGCTGAGGTATATGAATACCTCAGACACTTGGGTTTCGTCACGATCTTTTACTTCACATTGGTGCATGTCGGGCTTCGAACCTCCTACCTTCTGTTTCTAAAATAAACGTGTGTAGACTTCTTTAAAACAATACACATTTAGAAAAAAATAAAGTTTACGCTTATAACCTCCCTGAAGGGATCCCTAAATCTAAAAATGGTTTTTATACACTCATAATATTTTTAAGCGACAAATTAAACGATAACCCACATTATGGGGTTGACTTAAAAAAAACTCATTTAGGTGTATTAAAAATATTTTTTCCTTTTTGGTCAACCCCTCACCTATGCCAAATTTCAGCTTGATGGTGTTAATAACCGTCTCTGAGGTAAGCCGCAGACAGACAGACAGACGGACGGAAATGGCGAAATTATAAGTGTTCCTTTTTTTTGTATTTTTCTGCTAAAATAATAATAAATTTTCAGTTTTGTGATTGTTTGCGTTTCTGTACTTCTACCGACCTATACCTTTATGGCAAACTTCAAGTTTTGTCATACAATGTAAGCTTGCTCAGCTTAACAGTTATCGTCGGTCTACGTTTAGGTCACCAAAATAAAACTGACTTTTAACTTCTAATGCGTGTCTTCGAAAATAGAAATTGGTCTCGTTTGCACTACATACAATGTTGTGTGTATTGGATTACTTTCTTTGTTAAATTGTTATTTATTACTTTATCGCATCGCTCTGTCACCTGGCACGGGGTGGGTGGTGTGCGGGAGGAGGGTTGAGGGGGAGGGCCGCGGTAACGAGACCTGAATAAACATCCGCCGCCGCTAATTAGCATTTACAATCAGAAACAATGAATTGTATCGTCGGTCAACAAAATGAACGCTCTCCGCTCGATCTCACACGATGACCTGCCGCTGCCGATATCGTGTCGGTGCCGTGCCGCGACTCTCTCCCTTGTCCCAGTTGCTAGGGGCGCCGGGCGTCCCGCTACACGCCCGTCGGCGCCATAGGGAGCCACAACTTTACTCGACATTTTCAGATCGTGATTTCAGTTTCAATTAAAATTAATTAGCGATTCTGTTTGAGACAAGTCGACAGATACAATAGCGAACCAATTACCTAGCGAACGTTTCCAACTTTTTAACATCCAACTCTCTCTTTGACTGACAGTTTGCAAATAAATTTATTACGATTATTCAAGAAGATTCAAAGATTGTGATACATTTTCAATACTTTATTATTCAAATACTTTAAAAATGTATTCCGTTGTACCTACAGCGTACCTACGTACCTTATTCTGAATACAGCAAACAGCGAGCTCTATGATTTTTAAAAATCCAGCTACTTTTGAGTTTCCCTCTTCCATAACTCCAAATCTTAGACTCTTAGACTCTCACTAATTAACCAACATTTCAAATCGTGGGTCGAATTCATGCATGTACCAATTGACTTTGTTTTCTAAGTCACGTACATTTGTAAAGTTGTAATAGCAATACCACTCGCTAAGTGTGAAGGAAAACATCGTGAGGAAAGCTGAGTGTCTGAGGTGTTCATATACCTCAACGCTTGTAATTGCCAATCCCCGATGGGCACGCGTGGTAAATGAGCCCATACTTGATGCCCGCTCTCTGACAGAAGGCCTGTGCCCTGCAGTGGCACGTATATAGGCTGCTTATGATTTAAATATAACTTTAAAAAATCTTTTATTCCACTAAAACATTAATGCCAAGATTTGACATGAAAATGTTTTTCGAGATAGTGACATTCAAAAATAGCAATTTCCTCCATACAAGCAGTGAGAAAACCTTGTACCGACTTGAAAATTGTGTAAATCTTTACATGTAGCTTGTAAATAACGCTTTAAGAAGAAGAAATATGTGCATTTATTTAAATATGTACATTTGTGAAGTTATAGTAGCAATACCACTCGCTAACGGTGAAGGAAAAACATCGTGAGGAAACCTGGGTGTCTGAACTATTCACATACTTCAGCGCTTGACATCGCCAATCCGCGGTGGGCATGCGTGGTGATTAAGCCCATACTCTCTCTCTGAGAGAAGGCTTGTGCCCTACAGTGGGACGTATATAGGCTGCTTATGATTTAAATATAACTTTAAAAAATCTTTTATTCCACCAAAACATGAATGCCAAGATTTGACATTAAAATGTATGCCAAGTTCTGTGGAACCGTCAGTCATAGCTGCTAGAACAATTTTCACCTATTTTAAAATCTATTGGGGTCTTTGCATGTACGACTTGAATGGTTGTGGCTGTGGAAAATATTTATAGAAACACCCGCCCGTAACACAGAGACCAGGGTTTGTCACTTACAACTATCCTAGCGGACAAATTTATTATATTAGTCGCTACAAGCACGTCTCCTGGTTTTGGGTACTTTTTATCGTGCCCCTAGCTAATACATCATCAAGCCCAACAGCCGTGATTTTAAAATAAGTGAAGAAAGTTTCTGCAGTTATTACTAAAATAATCTCTACAGAACTATGCATTCATTTAAATCGCTCTATCGGTGAAGCTGACTTATTACTTTGGTAGGATTATTGTTAGTTCTGAACAGTGAGCGATCACTCAACAGAATCATAGTTTGCCAGAGAAGTTGCGGGTGGAGCCAGAGCGGAGGAAAACTTGACTCGGCCGGAGAGAGCCGCAGGAATGTCCGGACCCTTTCCGTTTACCTTTGCTCGTAGTTCATCGCTCCGGCAAAACTTCTCGACCCGCAACGCAAACTAACCTAAAGGAATCTTTCATTCGACATCGGACCAAATTGAAAAAGTATTCAAAAGCATCACAAAGGACATGACATCGGTCACGTAATGATTGCCCCCGCCCCATCCCCCTCGCCCCGACCGCCGCTACCTGGCTCGAAGGGTTCGTTTTTCCATCAGCTGCTAGAACTTATTTCACTTCGACCCTTCCTTTTTCCTTCTACTCGTATTTTCAATGATATCGCGTCGCGGGATACACCCTTGGGTACTGAGAACTAATATTTTTAGTCAGAAATCCAGCCGAAGACATAATGTTATATAAATTTGTCGGTCCCATGGATGGCTGTTTATCAAAACGGCGACACGCGACGTATCGTTCGGGTTCAAATAAATGTCGTGGGTAGGTTCTGACTCTTGCGAAATTACAAACTCCTTTCTGGTGTCCACCGTGCGTGCAGCTTACAGTTGGGACCTCTCTACTTCGATTCAAGTTAGTAACATAAAAAAACGCATCAGCTGGACCGACAAAATAGCACCGTTCGTCTAACCTCAGCGATTATCCAGGTTCACGCTGGCTGACTAATGAATTCTTTATTAACTTTTTCTTAACGTCTCACAGCTAAACAGAGGGATCTAGATAAGTTCGAGGAGGTAGATATAATTTCCACTTAAATCTGTCGCAGAGACTTTCGAAAATCCTTATTTTGTTTTATGTATTGACTTAATTTGTATTTTTGACATTAACAAAAAAATAAAAAAATTAAAACCGGCTTTAAAACACTACAGCACTAAAAAGTTGGAAATAATATAAAAGAAAACCTTTAAATTATAAGTATGTATAAGTACATGTAGGTATTGTAGAAGTATAATTTGGAGTCGGTGCCTAAAATATATGTGCTAGTCATGAAACTGGGCACCGACTACAATATATACTTCTAAAATACCTACATATAAGTATACGTACTTCTAATTTGAAGGTATTATTTTAAATTATTTCTAATTTTTAATGCTGTAGTGTTTTGAAGTCGGCTTTAATTTTTTTATAAAAAAAAATATATTTTAGTGGGGGAGCGGGTGAAAAAAATCAAGTCTCTTATAACCATAATTCAGCCTACTTAATTCTTTGCTTTAAAATTTGTAGTTCTCATTTTCCATCTCCGAAAGTCTTCATCAGAACATCACCAAATTACCTTGGAACTACTTCTACCCTATATTTTATGAAACATATGCATATTACTAAAGGATGGGCCTCATTAGGCATTATTTACGGCTGTCCATTGAAGATTTCCGTTCTTCATCTCTGAAAGTCTTCATCAGATCTTCACCAAATTAAAATGGGACCAATGGGGACATTATATCTATTCGAACAAAAAAGAATTATCAAGGAACATAGTAAAAAAAAAACTATAATATGTAAAAAACTATACGCATCGAATTGAGAACCTCCACCTTATTAGAAGTCTGTTAAGAAATAGAACATTTGTAGTGGAAAGAGGAGACTGCAGCGCGGGGGTAGACGGCTGCAGGTCCAGAAATGATATAGGCCGGGTGATTAGAACTCGGTGCCTGGATCCCAATAGCGGGAATAAGGATTGCCTGAGTTATTTATAATCAAAAATTTATACTCGCCTACAGTATAGTCTATCGACCCTTCAGTGTGGTCCTGGTAAAAATATGGAGAAAAAGAAAAGAAAGAAAGAAAGACATTTATAATAATAACGAGGCAGTTAACAGAAAAAAAAACAAACAGATAAGTGACATAATATCAAAATAACAGAAAGAAAACGTACACAACAAACAAAGCAAAAAAAAACAAAAATATAACAAACATAAAAGTAGCCACTAGCCAGAGCACGGCAGAGGCGTGGTGCGTACACGCAGCTCGGAGAAGAGGTCCGAACTTGAATAACTTGACGGCTTGCTGCAAGACGGGTGGCGATCTGTTGCCAGGACGGTTTTTAGGGTTCCGTGCCTGAAAAGGAAAAAACGGAACGGAAAAATAGGATCACTTTGTTGTCCGTCCTTCCGTCCATCCGTCTGTCTGTCAAGAACTTTTTTCTCGGGAACGCGTGAAGGTATCAAGTTGAAATTAAAAGATTAAGGGAAATTACAAGAGATGCATAGTCATTTTCTTCCGGACTATTAGAGCGGTCAGTGGCCACGGTAATATAATGTCCGCGCCTGCTGCCGTAGCCCAGAGGGAAACTGATAGCTGGTGCTGAGTGTTAACAGCTATAACTCCGTTCTGTTACAAAGTCAGTTAAAGTACACAGTTTTTTAGTCATGCACTTAATAGTAAATAACAATAAGCATTAAAAACCAAAAATTGCAAATAAAATAAATTTTATCCCAAAACCAGTGAGGATACAGAGTTGAAAACAGCGAGTGCTGTGGAAAAATCAAGTAACAAAAAAAATCGTCTTCACAAATTACGCGCACACAAACCTACTACGTAATCGACCAATAAATAATAGATAGATAAAAAGTTTATTTGCTATACCAACAACACACACAATAAATATGAGACAAAAACTTACACAACCCTATGTTATAATAAGACAATAAAAATAACAAAAACAGTGTAGTCTACAAAAAATACGGCGTCATTCACAAACCGCTACTCCCCAACCTAACACTCCCACAAGCTGACTACATTTCGGGCAAACGCTCTCCCTTTACCGCAGATCATCCAAACCGTATCCGGAGTGCTTCAGGGCATCGTGCCCTCATAAATAACACCGCAAGAGCCTAGTGTATAGATACTTAAAACTGAGAATTAATATTACAAACAACAATATTAATGGGTCACATCTAAGATTGTGTGTGTCATGTCAAAGCAAATGGGCCCCAACTCAGTGCCCGTATTTGCCCGAGAGCGAAACACTGATTTTCAGTTATTGCCCGTAGAGCGAGCGCGGATACGAAATTACAAAAAAATAAAAAAAAGATCAATGAAATATTAAAATTAGGTACTAATATTACTTCATTATAGTGCTCTTAAACCAGCTTCTTAACCAAATTAAAAAAAGAAAACAGAACCCTTACTTAGAGCGAACAATGTTTTAATCAAGATTGGCTTTAATTAATTGCAAAACCTTACTTTGGATTTACCACTACCTGCGCGAATGATTTAGGAATGTCCAATTACTGTTTGTTGTTTTTTGAAATTGGGTTTAGAGTTTAGTATTCGTAATGGAGGAGGAATGTTGTTAGAACATTTCGTCGCCTGACATTTTGACCAAATAACTGACCGTTTAACCACTTTTGGGCAAAGGTGACGGGAAAAGAAGCCTGTGATTGACCTGCCTGATACTGCTCGTGTGCGTTGGGTCTTGGTTTGCGGCGAATGGTCGAAGTCTTCAGAGTGTTTTCTTGACGATGACGCGAGTGTGGTAGTTGCGATCGCGGTTTATGCAATGATAGTGGTGGCTTCGAGGAAACGCTGATTTTCCGTTACTATCGGCTCGGGACGGAATGCGGAAGCTGGGTCGCGAGCTTGACCGCCGCGCGCCGCCGCGCCGCCGCGATGCTTGTGGACGTGGCCGACTCACAGGCCAAAAGGTAGGGAAAGCGGGTAGGAGAATATTTGGTGTGACAAATGACGGTAGACATTCGCTAGTCGCTATGGTTGCGTTCACAAATATCCATCAACCACGATGAAAGAAAAAGAATGGGGGTAGATAAACTGTAACGTAACGCTACACTATGTAAAAAGGCCTATTATGGAATAGATGAGTATATGAACGAAGCCCTTGGTAGTAAACCAATTCCACTGTGATTTCATTGTTATTTAATTATTAATATTATAAACTATTTAGTTTTAAAACGTGTACAGATGACGTGATTGCATAATAGTTATTTGTTATGCAAGGCAGCAAAGTTATTTAGCGTCTCGTACCTTTGAAACCCTCGCTACGCTCAGGATTCTAGGATTGAGCCACGAGCGAAGCGAGTGGTTCAAATATAGAATCCTGAGCGTAGCGAGGGTTTCAAAGGTACGAGACGCTAAATAACTTTGCTGCCGAGCGCAACACACAACTTTTCACCTCACTAAAGCGAGGAAAATGTTAGGTGCAAGAAAAACAGTTTTAATAATTATTAAATTACTGTTTATTTATTTCAAAAATTAAAAGTAAAATTACTACAATTGGTAATATTGAAAGTTAATTTTTTTTTTAAATCAAATTTTCTTGCCGGCCAGTGCGATTATTTAAATGAGGCTGGCGCATGACATGAAATAAGTATTTGCATTTCAATCATCAATGGACTGGCTGCAGAGAATATAAACTATTACGAAACCAATGAGGTTCTATATATATATGTAATTTATTGTACGAAACCTTTATTGAATAAAAATATTCGAATTTTAAAAACACTTTCCACGCTAGCGGATAAAGTGCGATTTTCCACGCAGATTTCGAATGATAAACAGAGCTTTTACGAGCTAGTGAGGTGAAATAATATTTTTCAACACACCTGCTCGTAAAGTAGGTCTTATTACAGCGTATTTACACTGATAATGCAGAATATTACCCATGCCGTGCCTTTTACATTACATTATCGCACTAGTGCCTTTTCATTACATATCTTTTTAAATATTAGCAAGAAGTATTAATGTTTCAAAAAAAAGGTAAGTAGTTATTTGCGTAAATATAAAATTCAATTCAAAATGTGATAAATAATTAAAGAATTTCATGAAACTGCTTGTTAGCTTGTTGGTATTTATATTTTGACGGTGTGTTTTTACCTATAAATACCCAATTTCAAAATTTATAAATATGTGGCTGATTAGCTACTTTGCCGGTGCCTTTATCTCAGACTTGCGCGCGCTAGCAGCGCTGAGCGCGCGAAAAAATAAAATTACGGCCGCCATCTTTTAAATGGGTTTCTGTTTGTTAAGTTTAAATAAATGTGAACTTTTATTTACTTTTCCTCGCAAGTGTGTTGAAAAACGTCGTATGAAACACGTGAGCATTGGTCATTACACTTCTCGTCTCCATTAAGCCTTCGCCTTCGGCTCAGGCTTAAAAACCGACTCGAGTGTAATGACCAACATACCACACTTACATTAGTACTATTACAAGCCAAATAAACAAAACAAAACAATAACTATATCACACATTTTATAACTGTCAAGAACTCAATCTGCAGGTTTGCTAAAGGTAATTGGTGGCGTGGTGGCCGGGTCACTTTAAAATGGTTGAGACTGGTGATGGCTGACCCCTGCGTTATGCTCGTGAACGGGTGCTGTTCGTGTGTCTGGCCGCAGCATTAATGTTTTTCCTACTTTTGTAAAAAAATTAAGTAATGTTTTGGCTTTTATACTTTATTGATGGCAATCACAGAATCTTTTCAAGATGATTTGAGAAAAGATGGTCAGAGTGGATTTTTTCCCGCTGTCTTTTTTTCCTCTACTAATACGGTCCGAAGGCAGCGGCCAACATAGTACACTGACATTCAGCGAACCGAATGTAACAAACTCCGACTAAAACACAGAATTACATTCATACATACATACATAAACTAACGCCTGCATCCCAGAGGGCTAGGCAGAGACCAGGGACTGCCACGATTCTGACAGATCACTTTCGCTTCCTCAACAATTTATTAGTCGTTACACGCTCGTTTCGGGTACTTTTAATCTTGCTTTACGTTTGAAGGCATTATTGATTTCTGAAAAGAAAAAAAATAGTAAATGTATTTTTGAACATCACAATTGACGCAATCGCAATTTCATTGACGGTGTACTCGCATGCCTGCTATAAAAAAATCGTTGGTTATGCGAACCATAGGCGAGATTCGTCACAATTTCGGTTACGACGACTATAACACATTGTAGTAGTCACCGTGACCGAAATCGGTCAAGAACATCATCATTTTACTCTTCACCTTATCAAGAAAGTAGATAGTACAGTTGTTTTATTTGCCTCGAAGGTACAGTCGACTGTCCGTCGCTCTGGCCCGGGCCGCCGGGCCGCCGGGTAACATGCGTACTTGTTGTTAGTACGGTAATGGTGGTTTCATTGACACTATTGACAGTCTAGTAGCAAATCGCATTTCAATGGTATAAACTGTGAAACTTAACGACGCCTCGCGCAAATCGATCTTATTCGCGAGAGATGCCTATTTCATTTACGCAGGTCAATGCAGATTATTACAATTTACGCAGACAATCTCAAAATATTGCTTTATAGACTACCAAATATATGCAAATAACGTGCTGAAAAACTATGCGTGCAATAGAATCTAGGAACGCAGGCGACCAAAAACTCCCAGACTAGCCAATAGTGCGGTGAAGACGACGGACTGTAAGGTCCGGGTCGGTCGCGGGTTCCCCTGATGTAGGGGAGCGCCGGGCGCCCGCCTGGGCTGGGCGCTGAGCCCGGGGCACTCGCCGGCCCCCGGCGCGGCCGCGGCTCCGCAGGGCTCCGGCTGAGTCGCAATTTGCATATTAATCCGTTAAATCTACGGACCGGCTCTTGGCGGTGGCACGCGGTATTGCGGCCGCGGTATTTGCGAATAATGAATTTTGATAGCAATTTAGTTTGAATCTGTGTTATAGCGCCCGTAAGGGTAACCTTATTGACGGTAGTAAATATTCTCAAGAGGAAGTTAATTTAAATAATGGCAGTGGCGGGGTGCAGGCTAGTGTCGGCGCGGCGCCTCACGTCAGGTTTGATCGAGGTCACAAGTTTGTATCGGGTCTACTTTGAAATTGATGAAATGTAAGTGGCGTGAATATAAAGCGAGGTGTTTACGTTTATGTGGGCAACGACGTGCGCTGATTTCTCGCCTCGTCAATAATGCGCGGTCGCGCCGCACTCTCACCACCAGACACTACTCGCGGCTCTCGGCCTGAATAAATCGACTTTCCTGAGCCCCTTCAAGAAATATACCTTTCCTTCAAGGGGTTTCATAGGGCTGTATAGGGCTACGCGCAGTGTAGGGTTCCGTAGAAAGAAGGGTTTTTTATCTGCTTTACTGAACTAACAACTCCATCAAAGTAGTTTTCAACTGATTTTGTACGACGTTTCCCTTATATAAGTTTGTCGCCTATTACACTTTATTTTGTAAAGCTTACTTAGCCGTGATAGATTTTCTTTTAACTTCATTATATGTTATTACTGCCCTGAATTTTTCAGGTTTCTTCAATCAACCGTTACAATCAGCCATGAGAGGGGCTCCATGTTGACTACAGAACCCTAAATTTTTTTATAGATCACTAGCAGCTACTCTATGAAATGTAAGATGTTGTAATGAAATAATTTATTAAACAGGTATTACCGATATACTTACTGCACAAAAATACATTTTAGCAAACCATCGCAACCCTATGCAAAAGACTTTTGTTTTAAGCATACCAAGCACGGATTGATGCCAAATTCCCACATCTAATAGTTTTACTAGTTGTTGTTGCATAAAAGGCTTACAAATCCCTCAGTCATGTATATTCTGATTTCAGGACTCTTGACCGAAAATATAACCTAGAAAACCTAGGACTATATAGCATTTTCCGTAAGTACCTCTTGAACAGTCAATATAGGTACCTATTACATTCAAATGACGAAAATAATGCACCTTGGCTAGCAAATCAATAATTAGATTAGATCTCTTTATTGAATCGCTCGTAGCCCCGGCTGCCTGAGTGATCTTAAACGAGTGCATGGATGGGTCGCCGTCTATGCCTAACGCTAGTGGCATTTTTCCGAGCGGTTCCGTGCTTCGCAAGGCACGTTAAGCTGTTGGTGCCGGCTGCCGTCGATAGATGGCAGTCGTTAAGCCAAGTCAGAGGCCTTAGGGCGGCTTGACAACTTCTGACAGTAGACGAGCTACTAGTCTACAAGCCTCCACCAATGGAGCCGGAGCCGGAGCCGGAGCCGCTGTACCTTAGAGCACAGTATAGGGAACACCTAGAGTGTGGTGAGGTCGCGGACGCGGTCACGGTCGCCGCCCGGCAGCGCCGCTCTGCGTTTGCTCCGATTGTGTGGATAAAGGCAGGAAGATTGACGAAAGAAAATATCGAGCAATTATGGGTAGAAGGACCGGTAAGGGACGTCCTAGGCGGATAGTGTTAACGAAGGGCAAGATAAAAATAACCCAAAAGTGGCGCTCGTGCATGCAGCAACTGATGAACACCTTGGCCTGGTCTACTTCTCCCGGATACAGACGTGAGTTTATGTATACGTAGCATAAATTATGGAAAAAGAGAACCTACACGTAACTAATTACTAATATTGAAGTAAAAAAGCTCCACTCTATAAGAAAGGGACACACCTTAATGACAAGCCGTTTAAAAAGAGTGTTTCCTATTTTAAACGTCAATGTGAAGATCTACCTTTGGACTAACTAGTAGGCACTGGATCTCAGTTCATGTGAAATAATATATATACATGTGTTTGCTAACCTACTTTAAAAAATATCTGTAGTAATATTATTGTTACTAACACTATGGACTTGTTCCGAAATAAAAAAAAATGATTTTTTTTTTTTTAAATCTAAAATTGAGTTAATGTAGAATTTTACTCTGACACTGGCGGAACAGTGGTTTTTCTTCTTTAGCATTTGTTATAAGACCGACAACTGAGTGCCGTGAAGCCAGCCCAAAGAGGAATGGTGGAACATAATATTACATCGTGCATTTTGGTAGTGTTTTATAGGTCATCTGTCTCACTCTAGTGACCAAATAGTTAATGCGCTGCATTCTTCTTCATATCTTTTTATAATGCAGCAAATATTATTACCGTGTGGCGCCGGATTAAGAATAGCGTCACTCCATTTCCTCCCGTGGATGTCGTAGGAGGCGACTAAGGAAATAATTTACCAGGAGACGGGCAGCAGCGTCTTATGGCGATTATGGCAAAACCCCTCATGGTAATGAAATCCACGAGAGAGGCCTGTGTCCTGCAGTGGGCGTCAAGTGGCTGATGATGATGATGATGATGATGAAATATTATTATATTGTATTTCGTTTTTGTCACGTAAGTAAGGGGTTTGATACGACGAAATTGTACAATGAATAATACAAATAATAATTCCATGACCTTGGAAAGAAAAAACATTGTTTCTCGGTATTTTTTATTTTTAGTCCCTTCAGTTGTATCTGATGTGATGACAAACTGGGTCAGTCGTCAACATTTTCGTTACTATAAGGGAATTCAGCTCTAACTTCTAAGTGTCGCAACTATTTGAAACTTTGCAAGTGTAACTCTGATTGAGTAAATAGTGGAATTCTTCAAAACTATCTCTACAGCGCCATCTATTAATAGACTGACAATTTCTATCGTTCAGACTGTTCAGACAGCTGTTACGTCTGGCGTACCGTCTCACTCGCTCATTCTAACGTTTATAATGATTGTAAAAAAAAGTTACTTTCGATAGATATGGTCCGAATCTTTGTTAGATAATAATGCCTCGGTCATTATGAAATCATTTCTTGTTTTCCTATACTTAGTTTTTCAATAAAAAATATATTCGGCGATAACAGCGCGTGCAATCTTTTCTCAGTCTTTCAATGTCTATGGCAAATCCAAAACAAACCTTAACAGCAAGTAATCGTATAGCAATAATAGGTTAATTAGGTACCGGTATTGCGGAACCACTTGAACAGACAAAATGTTTTATAAAATAGAATATATTTTTTTAACAAGTGATTGATTTTTTTCAGCAATGTTCTTTAATAGAGTGTACTTAAAACCACGGGTGATAAGACCCGTTTTTATAACTGGAATACTATTAACCTATAATTTGCTATGGCTCAACAAAAAAGTCTGGGGCGTTTTTTCATCGTTCAGTCAGATTCGTGGATCACTTTCAATTAATGAAGGCAATGCCCGCGCTGTTTACTTAGCCATTGAACATTACGAAATTATTTTAAAAACCTATTTAGAGGCCAAAAATTCTACCCATGCCGGGACTTTAACCCGCGACCTCCGGCCAACCGTGCCAGCGCTCTCCCAACTGAGCTAATGGGCCTCTAAATAGGTTTTTGAAATTGTAATATGTATACATAGACAAACACACGCCAGTTTTTCGGAGGGGTAGGCAGAGACCAGGGTTTGCCACCTACCACGACTACCCTGAGAAATCTTTTTCACTTTATCAATATTCATTAGTGGCTGCATGCAAGCCGCTTGGTTCGGGTTCTTTTTATCTTGCCCTTCGCTATTTGGTAAATTATTTTCTACTTTTTTATACCTATGTTAACGAAAAAAGTACCCGAAACCGGCGTGCGTGCATGCAATGACTAATGAATGTTGAGGAAGCGAAAGTGATCTGTCAGGATCGTGACAAGTGGCAGTCCCTGGTATCTGCCTACCCCTCTGGGATACAGGCGTGAGTTTATGTATGTATGTTACCGAAAAAGACCGGCTAAATGCGTGTCGGGCCACGCGCAGTGTAGGGTTCCGTAAAAAGAGGTTTTTTTTGTCTGATTTACAGAATTAACAACTTCATCAAAGTAATTTTCAATGGATTTTGTACGAAGTTTCGTTTTCGAAGTTGGTCGCCTATTACTCGTTAATTTGTGAAGCCTACTTAGCCGTTTCTGTTTAAGTTCATTATATGAGCTACTGCTCTGAAATTTTTCACGTTTCTACAATCACCTGTTTAGCCGGGAGAGGGGGGACGCCCTACTCTGAAAAAAATTTGCGCTTTAAAGCTTAATATTTCGCAAACGGAACCTTAAACCAAAAAAGGTCCCTTTAGACCCACACTATTTTTATGATACCCCACACTATGATGTAAGCGAGAAAGAAAATGCATCCCTAATTTAGGTGTAAGGGAGGTAGGACACTAAAAAAATTTTTCGAGATTTTACTCTACCGTTAAATATGTAAGTATTTCTAAGCCAAATTTCAGCTCCATAGTACTTATCGTATCTGTACTAAGCCGCGGACAGACAGATAGACAGAAAGACGGACGGACATATCGGAACTATAAGGGTTCCTTGTTGACTGCGGAAAGCTAAAAACGTGATTTTTAAGTTGTTTGTTTTTACTCTGAAGAGCCGCGAATGTACCTATAAGATCTTGGACACAATTTCAATCGAAGTATTTTGGCTTACATACATACAATCAATCGCAATAACCTATGTAGGTTATGCTTATACACGTAGGTACCGTCGCTCAGGAAAGCTCAGTAGCTTTCCCTAATTTATATTACACTTTGATCGTATTTCAAAGATGCGGGGCTGTTGAATACGGGTTTTAATTTGCCTTCAGGATGATGAGATGTTTCACGTAATATTTACTTCCAAGAATCTGTCAAAGCGGATGTGGCGGTAAATAAAGTAACGTTAACATATGAAGCCAAATTTGTATTAGCATTCAGAGCCTTCGGTGGCTGAGAGTCATTAGGCGTCTGTCTCGCTCGCGCACGGGAGCTGCGCGTCTCGCCGTTAACAGATCCGCGCTCCGCAAACATATCAATCACACGCCGCCGCCGCCGCCGCCGCCGCCGCCGCCGCCGCCGCCGCCGTCGCCCCAGCTCCGGCCAGGCCAGGCGGTATACACTTGCTGACACGCAGCGCTGTCAGGCAGAGCCCTTCACTAGCAACGAAATGTGTAAATCGACGAGTGTGCTATGCAAGATAGAATTAATTTATAATAATTGAAACCTTTATTGTGAGCATGCAGTTGTTAACATATTTAAGGTTTGTCTCATATATGATGCCCACATAGGGCACAGCAACTTTCGCGTAGCATGATATTTATTTCATATCACACTAGATTTAATTAGTGCGTAATAGTTAATTTCATATATGGCAATTGAAATTGAATTTGAATTGGGGGTAATGGAATATTGTAATAAAACAAATGGATTTTACAAAGTCAATAAATTTGAAAATGGTTTTTATGGTACACGATTACATTTGATTAAACTAAACACTGGGTTATGCAATAGGATTACATAATAATAAAATAAAATTTTCATACACATGACTGTGTAACGTATGAGGTTACTATAATACGAGTATTTACTTTGACACAGAGATTTGATGCAAAGACAAAGGCTAGATTTTTTGTATCTAACTCAATATAGATAAGCAACCGGTCAAGCGTAAGTCGGCTTACGCACCGTGTAGGGTTCTGTGGAAAGAGGGGGATTTTATCAGCTTTACAGAACTGACAACTTCATCAAAGTAATTTTCAATGGATTCTGTACGAAGTTTTCCTTTTATAAGTTGGCCGCTTATTACTCGTGTTAACGTGTGATAGTTTTCTTTTAAATTTCATTGCATGTGCTACTGCCCTGCATTTTTTCACTTTTCTACAATCATCCGTTAACCGGGAGAGCGGGAGAGCGCCCTACTCTGACAAAAATTTGCGCTTTAAAGGTTCCGTTTGCGAAATATTAAGCTTTACTTAAATGGTTTTCCTACATCCAAAATATTTATGGCGATACCGTAAAATGGTGTACACGAAAAAAAATTGCATCCCTAATTTAGGTGCAGGGGAGGTACACAATTTTTTTTTTCCAGATTTTATTCTACCCTTTTGTCCGCGTGATAAATATGTTTATCTATGCCAAACAGCTCTCTAGTACTTATCCTATCTGTGCAAAGCCGAAACTATAAGGGTTCCTTGTTTATTACGGAACCCGAAAAAGTGGAATTTACGCCCTATCTTTTTATGACGGCAGAGTAGTCCATGTCTCCAATGGACCGAGGCGCCCCGTTCATGTGGTTCAATTAGAATAAAATTAGTGGAGGAATTCAATTAACGACGTAATGCATGTTGAGAGACGTAATCGCTTTAAGTATCTAGGTCGGTGGACATGCAACTGCGTCGACTGGCGAACAATCGACCTGCACCACTCGTACTGTAATTAAATGCAGTCTGTCGCACTCGCGAATATAATGAAATATAAAAGATAATGGCTGGATTGTGCACCTCTTTTCGCTTAAAAATGTTGAAAGTATCGACATTGGTATAGTACTACATTTTGCAAGAAGGGATTGTTGACTGTGTAATTCTGTGAGAGAAGTCTGTGCCATAATAAAAAAAAAGTCCTAGAAAGTTGGAATTTGGTAAGATCTGGCTATGACTTGCAAACAAACAACAAAACAAATCAGATAAGTGCGAGTACGACTCGCGCCGGGTTCCGAACAAACAATTACAAACTTATTTTGCAGTTGAAAAGTACGATCCGAGTGTATACTCCAATACAAACCGTCAGCAAAAATAAATATAAAGATAATTTTATATGAAACAACAACAAATTGGTACATTCCGGGATTCGAACCCACAACCTCCAGAAGTTCTACCGCTGCATTAACGCCGCTATGACTCTGTTTTGTAAGTTACGTACTGTGAAGGAAAACCTCTTGAGGAAACCTGAGTATCTGAAGTATTCACGTACTTGAGTGCTTGAATTTACCAATCCGCGGTAGGCACTCGTGGTAAGCCCATAATCTGTCTGTGCTCTATACAGTGGGACGTATATAGGCTACATGGAAAAAAATACAAATTATCATTTTTCGGATTTTTCCTCTATTTAAGATTCATAAAACCTCGCGGCGCAGCGGTAGTGCATCTGCACCATGCGAGAGGTCCCGGGTTCGAACCCCGGCTGAGGACAAAAAAAAACCCCAGGTCTTGGTTGTTTACATGTTTGTGATGTCGTTGTTTCTGGTTCCCACGACACAGGGTATCCTAGTGTGGGGCCAGAGGCAATGTATGTGCCTGTATGTAAATGTTTGGGTTTATGTTGCAAAATTTCATTATTCTGGGTTCACGGGAAGTACCGTTTAGGTTTTTATTTCCTTGCGAGTGTTTTATAGCATAAATTCACGTACTTAAAATGGCTCAAGCTATAATTCACGTATTGCTCAACTAACTTCGATGAAACCTGGCTCGCACTCGTCTATTGGTCTGGTGTTGAGGAGACAATGTTTTTAAGTCTCGTCAAAGCAGCGTGTTAGTTTCCACTTCATGCGATTACAAATGAACAGATTAAGAATAGGCTACTGCATTTCCTTCCGTGGATGTCGTAGAAGGCGACTAAGGAAATCAGTTACCAGGAGACGGGCAGCAGCGTCTTCCTGAGATTCCAACCGCATACTGCGATCGCCAACCCGCCTGCCAAGCGTGGCGATTATGGCAAAACACTTCATGGTTATGAAAACCACGAAGGAGGCCTATGTCCTGCAGTGGGCGTCAAATGGCTGATGATGATGATGATGATACATAAAGCAAGCGCTAAGGTATGTAAAAACCTCAGACACTAGGGTTTCCTCACGATGTTTTCCTTCACAGTTAGCGAGTGGTACTGCTACTACAACTTCACAAATGTAAGTTTCCGCCGCGGCCGTGAAGCTCCGCCCAGTCGCGGTTCCTGTGCGACCGGCTTCACCTTGCCTGCCCACTTCTAGTTCAATCTTTCGTACGAACTCGTCAGTTATATATAAAGTTGAGAGGTATATGCCGCAGTTACACTCGGCTTACTTGCAATTAATTAATGTTCTCTCCCTCTAAATACCTGTTAATAGTCGAGAGGTCAATATTGAAAACTAATCGATAATTAATTTGAAGGTTGTTGCTCAATCAGTAAGCAAAAGTTCGTAGTGGACAACTTGTACGGCGTTTTCGTACCACGTGACTAGAATTACTCGTACTTTTCGACCGGGTATATTATGAAAAGTATTGGTCGTAGAAAATGACCACCTTTATTTATATGTTAACATGGCCTCTTCCATGAAATTAAAACATTTTTTGTGGAAATGCTCCATTGATAAATAGCAGGCAGCTAATCAGTGCGATAGCGAATGAGCCGAACGGGCTCGCTACAGGCGGGCGGCGGTGTTGCTGCTGTTTGCGCTCACTTCGAAACGGTTAAAACAAACAGTGCAGGTGAATGAGTACCGTCGGCTCGCAGCGGCGCCGGCGCCGCGGCAGCAGCGCCGCGGGCGAGTCAACAGTCGCGGGCTCCACTGCCGACGCTGCGGAATATAACCAAATAACGACACAATCATTTCCGTTTCCGGTTTGCGGCAGCGACGGCAACGGTAATATATAATGCGAATGAATTAATAATAGTGAGGGTGGCTATACCGAAATATTAGATGGCGGAGGGTAGTAGGGCGCTATCTGCCGAGCGGTCGTCCCGTCAGCTCGGAGATAAACTGGAGGGACCGCTCTATGTCGCTCGTCCGATCGCAATAAATATTTTTTATGTGAGTCGAGAAGACGTGTATGTCGTCTGCATAAACATGAGTGCCGAGCGGGAATGAGCCGCGCCTCACTAGTGAGACCACTGCCTCTATCTACATAAACATCAGTGGCTAGCGGGAATGAGCCGCGCCTCACTAGTGAGACCACTGCCTCTATCTACATAAACATCAGTGGCTAGCGGGAATGAGCCGCGCCTCACTAGTGAGACCACTGCCTCTATCTACATAAACATCAGTGGCTAGCGGGAATGAGCCGCGCCTCACTAGTGAGACCACTGCCTCTATCTACATAAACATCAGTGGCTAGCGGGAATGAGCCGCGCCTCACTAGTGAGACCACTGCCTCTATCTACATAAACATCAGTGGCTAGCGGGAATGAGCCGCGCCTCACTAGTGAGACCACTGCCTCTATCTACATAAACATCAGTGGCTAGCGGGAATGAGCCGCGCCTCACTAGTGAGACCACTGCCTCTATCTACATAAACATCAGTGGCTAGCGGGAATGAGCCGCGCCTCACTAGTGAGACCACTGCCTCTATCTACATAAACATCAGTGGCTAGCGGGAATGAGCCGCGCCTCACTAGTGAGACCACTGCCTCTATCTACATAAACATCAGTGGCTAGCGGGAATGAGCCGCGCCTCACTAGTGAGACCACTGCCTCTATCTACATAAACATCAGTGGCTAGCGGGAATGAGCCGCGCCTCACTAGTGAGACCACTGCCTCTATCTACATAAACATCAGTGGCTAGCGGGAATGAGCCGCGCCTCACTAGTGAGACCACTGCCTCTATCTACATAAACATCAGTGGCTAGCGGGAATGAGCCGCGCCTCACTAGTGAGACCACTGCCTCTATCTACATAAACATCAGTGGCTAGCGGGAATGAGCCGCGCCTCACTAGTGAGACCACTGCCTCTATCTACCATTACTAACTAATATCACTAACTGATTATATTAATTGTAATAACACCATCACAATACAATCACTTGTCTTGGTCCCGAACTACAACCCTGTGACGTGATAACCAGTCGAGGACCTCACAAACATGAATTGCAGCTATTTGTGCAAATCAAAGTACGACGGCTCAGTCAGTCGACCCTTACATATATATATATACATACCAGACCAGGCCAGGAAAGGAGACCAGGGACTATAAGAAAATAAATAAATGAATAAATTAACGTATATAAAAGTTGTAAGACGACAACATCTATACAACATTTGAATATTTCAAGCGTCTAGGTACCTGTTGCCGTTATTAATATCGAGCAAAAAACGGCAAAAAATCACACTTATTGTATGGGGGCCACCCTTAAGTATTTATTTCATTCTGTTTTTAATATTTGTTGTTATAGCAGCAACAGAAATTCATAATCTGTGAAACTTTCAACTGTCTAACTATCACGGTTCATGAGATACAGCCTGGTGACAGACAGACGGACAGACAGACGGACGGATGGACAGCGGGGTCTTAGTAAGAGGATCCCTTACCCTTTGAGTACGGAACCCTAAAAAGCAGGGCGTGTATGAAGCACAGGTGACCGCGGTCGCTGACTGCCGGTAATGTCTGGCTGCGTGTATGACTACAGACGCTGGCCGGATCGGTCCATCTGTATGTAAATCAAGCTCATATTTTTGCAGGGACAGGTAATTTCAGTTTGCGAGCGAATACTAAAATATGGGTCGGGGTCCTGTTCCGAACGAAATGCGTAATGATAGGATTCCGGCTGAGCTCATTTGAATACCCGGAATTGTTTGGCAATTTCTACAGAAAACGGCTTTTCTTTCCTGTGGTTGGTTGAAATCACTTTCCTGGTTCAGTAAATGCTCAACTTATCTATCAATTATCACAATTCATACACTAGTACATTGAGGAGCGGCGACCCGCTTGCGCCCGTGTCTCCCGCGGCCCGCACCCGTGTCTCCCGAAGGCTGTGGCTGACGCGCGGCTATTTGTCTCCCCCGGGGACAGTGGCGGCGGGGCGCCTGCTCGGCAAAAACATGTCGGCTGTTTCTTGTGGCCATCTCTATGTAGGGTGAAGATAGGCCGCGGCCACAAATACAGGGCTGACACGCCACACGACACGCCTCAAATTACTGCCATAACTTTCAAATCGATCGGTTCAGTTTTAATGATTCAACACACAACAATAGTTATTTGTTATGCAAGGCTGCAAAGTTAATTTTTGGCGCGAGTACCTTGTATTGAAACCTGAGCAAGCGAAGGATTCTAGGATTGAGCCACGAGCGAAGCGAGTGGTTCAAATATAGAATCCTGAGCGTAGCGAGGGTTTCAAAGGTACGAGACGCTAAATAACTTTGCTGCCGAGCGCAACACACAACTTTTCACCTCACTAAAGCGAGGAAAATGTTAGGTGCAATAAAAACAGTTTTAATAAATATTAAATTACTGTTTATTTATTTTAAAAATTTAAAGTAAAATTACTAAAGTTGGTAATATTGAAAGTTAATTTTTTTTTAAATCAAATTTTCTTGCCGGCCAGTGCGATTCTTTAAATGAGGCTGGCGCATGACATGAAATAAGTATTTGCATTTCAATCATCAATGGACTGGCTGCAGAGAATATAAACTATTACGAAACCAATGAGGTTCTATATATATGTAATTTATTGTACGAAACCTTTATTGAATAAAAATATTCGAATTTTAAAAACACTTTCCACGCTAGCGGATAAAGTGCGATTTTCCACGCAGATTTCGAATGATAAACAGAGCTTTTACGAGCTAGTGAGGTGAAAAGTATCTTTTCCTGAATCGTGTTGTTATCTTGCGTGTTACCTGAATGTACATTGAGTGAAGTGTCATTTAGCTAGTAGGTAGTCTACGAGCCGCCGGTCGGGGTGGGCCGTAGCTACAGCGGAGTTTCTGTCCCCAGGCTAGCGCGCGGGATGGCGCATGGCGCGCGCTGGTGGCGCGACGCTGGTGCTGCTGCTGGCGATGGCGGCGCTAGCGGTGCGGGGGACGCGGGGGGCGGGGGGCGCGCCGCCCCGCTACAGCTCGCGCATCGTGCACACAGAGCAAGGTACCTAGCACGCTAGGCCGCTCGGTGGTCCGTAGTCCGGCTAGCGGCGTGTGTTAACCCGCGGGCGTGTGCAGGGGCCATCCGCGGCATCATCGTGGAGCCGGCGTCGCGGCGACTGGAGCCAGTGGAGGTGTTCCTCGGCGTGCCGTACGCGGGGCGGGCCGAGCGCCTGGCACCGCCGCCGGCTGCGCCGCGCTGGCCCGGCACGCGGCTCGCGGACGCCGCGCCCGCCTCCTGCCCCACCGCTCCCGCCGCTCCCGCCGACCCGCACTCCGAGGACTGTCTGCAGCTGAACATCTACGTGCCCGGTAGCGGCGCGCGGGGGGAGGAGGCGCCGTACGCCGTGCTGGCGTGGCTGGGCGCGGCCGATGGCGCCGTGCTGGCGGCGCGCGCGCACCTGCTAGTGCTCACTGTCAGCTACCGCGTCGGTCTGCTGGGTGAGTGCTAACGAATGACCAATCAAACTGGAAATGACCAATCGAACGTTGGAAAAAATTGTATAATCCTTTTATTGATTCACTTACATGAATCACGGCAGGGTTCCTAACGTCGGGCGCGGCGGATGACGCGGCGACGCGCGCGGGCGGCGCGGGGCTGCTGGACGTGCTGGCGGCACTGCGCTGGGCGGCGCGCAACGTGGCAGCCTTCGGCGGCGACCCGACGCGCGTCACGCTGGCCGCGCGCGGGGATCACGCCGCGCATGCCAGCGCGCTGCTCATGCTTCCTGAGGCTGAAGGTAGTTATTGGTACATCAGCCGCATATAGTTTAGCTTTGATTGCCTCTTTGTCTTGGCGGCTAACCCGCTTGACTACCAACACTGAGGTCGTGGGTTCAATTCTCACTGGCAGCCGTACTTGATTTGTACTAATGGCCGTATTCTGGGCGTATTTCTATGGTGGAAATATACTCAGACTGAGGGTCAATACCTAGTTACCATAGCACAGGGTATCCTAGTTTGGGACCGGGACAAGTTATTACACGGTAGAGTATTATTTAATTAAGTCGTTAACTTGTTAGTTATTAACTTGGTACAAACGAGGCGAGCACGGTGTGTTGGCGCAGGGCTGGTGTCACGCGTGCTGCTGCTGAGCGGCTCGGCGCTGGCGCCGTCGGGGCTGGCGCGGGACGCGGGAGGCGCGCGGCGGCACGTGGCGGCGGCGCTGCGGTGCGAGGGCGGGGAGGGCGCGGCGTTGCTGGCCTGTGTGCGCGGCGCACCGCTGGCCGCGCTGCTGGCCGCCTCCCCCCCGCGCGCGCGCTTCCTAGCGGCCTGGGCGCCCTCCCCCCCCGGCGCGCCCGCGCGCGCGCTGCACGCCTCCCCTACCTTCCTGCGCGTCGCGCTCGCCCTGGTCGTCTGCAGCGCCGAGAGCGCGCCTTACTTCACCGACGACGAGATCCGACACGGCTTTGAGGAAGAGCACAGGTATGACGACTTCGCGGTTTGTAGATGGTAAACATGCATTGAATTATTTCCGTGGAACCCGTATCGACCGGTGATCGCCCTTCACAGGAACCGCATCCTACGCACGTTCGTCCGCAACGTATTCCGCTGGCACCGCAACGAGATCTTTGCAGCGGTGCGCAACGAGTACACGGACTGGGAGAAGCCGATCCAGCACCCCATCAACATCCGCGACGCGGCGCTGGAGGCGCTGTCGGACGGCGCGGGCGCGGCACCGGTGGCGCGGCTGGCGCAACTGCACGCGCGCCGCGGTGCGCCAACCTACTTCGCGCACTTCGCGCACCAGGGACGGGACCTCGACTACCCACAGGTGGCCACGCACTCATCTCAAAGTAGGCTGCTCTAAAAGTACAGTCAAGTGAAAGGCTAGAGATGCAGCCCTGGGGGCCACGAGGGCTATTTTAATTATTCCCAAAAACATTAAAAATTCTTATAGAAATCAGACCAAAAACATCCATTGGGGTGAATTAGATAGCTCCGGAGGTTCACTGCCTTTCGCTGGACTATAATTTTTGGGACAGGCTGTATACTAAGTACAACAAAGTATGATAAATGCGGATATAAATGCTTTACACCTGAATGGTTGGTGTGGCAGCGGCTGGGCAGCGTAGCGGCGGAGAGCGAGGCGTACTTCCTGGGCCAGCCGCTGGTGGGCGCCGGGTGGGGCGGGCGCGCGCGCAACTATTCGCGCGCCGACGTGGCCGTGGCCGAGCACGCCGTGGCGCTGCTGGCCAGCTTCGCCAAGACCGGCGCACCCACACTACGCGTGCCCGACGCGCCCGCCTGGCCACGCTACGAACTCTCCTCGCAGCAGTACCTCAGCATCGGTGAGACTCGTCCACGGACCGATGCTATCCTAGTGGTAACAACACTGGGAATACCCCTGAAGTAAACTTAAATTGAGAACAGTGAACAATTTGTCTCGTCAATCAATGTCAAACTGAATTTTGCTATGTAATTATTTTTAGGTTTTCAAGAGATATTTAAGTTGAACCAAATATCTAAAAATAATGTGATATGTAGGCGGGCGCGTGCGCGTGCGCAGCCACTACCGCGGGCACAAGCTGGCGCTGTGGCTGCACCTGGTGCCGCAGCTGCATCGGCCCGGCGCGCCACCGCGCCACCACCAGTTCCGCCCCGACCGCGCTGACATCTTCGCCGGTGAGTTCACGCTACTACCAGTTCCACCCCGACGGCGCTGACCTCTTTGCCGGTGAGTGCACATCACCACCAGTTCCACCCCGACCGCGCTAACCTCTTCGCCGGTGAGTCCACGCCACCAGCAGTTCCGTGACTCCTACCCGACATCCAAGTTTCCTGATCAGAATTTTTATTATAACTAAATATACAAAGACAGGAAAAATTCCTCCGTGATAATATATTATGTCATTATTAAATCAAATAAGTGAAACCGGAATTAAGTTAATAATGTGTCGTGCTTACGAAAGTTTACAAAAGTCTTACAAGAAATCTTGTCTTTAGTTTTGTTTACACATCCGGGCTTAAGCCCGCTGGTGCAGTTTGCAGAGAAATGAATCGTTAGCCTGGATCCGGCGCTGGCGAGGGCCGCGGGCGTCGGGCGGGCGCACAATGCGCGCTTTGTGCCAGTAATGGCGGACGCAGTGTATTGTCTCGTTCCGCGACTACGGCCTCTCATTATATCGCGGGGCGCGATAATGACTCGTCTAAGACAACTGGAAACTGTTATGAAATTTAGTGTAAACGGGAAAGCGAAAATAGCAATTAATAAAATTCTCAGAAAGTCGCAGATAAATGACATTGATTGGACGATTTGTCTCCCCTTTTGTGAACGAGGAATCTTCTACTTAATCGCGCTACTAAGCCGGCACTAAGGACCAGCTCTCTCGTGGTGCAATCTCATTTCGTTTTCCTCATCACAGCCATCCGAAATTAGGTTATTATTATGGAAATTATGCAGGAACATGGACAGAAAACAATGAGATAGTGTGTATCGGCAGGTGACGTGGTCCCGGAGCTAGAGTCGAGCTCGGCGCCGGAGACGGAGGACGAAGGAGAAGGGGCGGAGGGAGAGGAGGACGAGGGGCAGGAGGGGGAGCTGGTGGAGGAGTGCGCACCTCCCGTATCGTCCGTGCCCCCCGTGCCCTCCGCACCGCCGCCCGGCACCCTCGCTACTGTCGATGCGCAGTACTACAGGTAAACTTTTTTTACCTTTTAAAAATATTCTGTGAAAAACGGCAACGAAACCGATAGTTATATATAAAATTACAGAATATCTTTGAACCACTATAAAATAATAGCCGGTTCCGGTAAATAATATCTGATGAATCTAAATTACTTTGTGAAATGTGTTTGTATTTTTTAAATGGTTTTTTTGTTGGAGTTGTAACGTCGCGCCATAACTACATAATGGTGACAGGTTTCTTTACTTTGCAACCGAAGCATTCTCGACAATAGCAGTCCAGAGCAAAACACATAAGCGAAGTTGGTCTGCTGTAGCAGGCTACACCGCGGGCCGACGCTTGTCCCCTCGCAACTGTGCTCTCGCAACGATGTCCCGGAGTTGGCAAATTACAATTGAAACAACACGGTGTATTTGCGACGGACTCGAGAAGCCCTGCCAGGCTTAATCTCGCTAATGTCCATCTTTTTTCTTTTGCCCCGAAAATAATAGAATGTACCTACTTATAAGCCCGTACCCGTACTATAAACTAAATAGCTACAGAATCTACACTGGTGTCGAAGGCTAGCTTGGGTGAAGTCAGATTTGAGTTACTGTGTTTTTGGACTCCCCTCCGCCTCTCCGTGTGTTCCCTAAGTACGGTCAGGACTGCTAAACTGGTCACTAGACGCGAGAATAGTGAGCTATGCGGTAGAGCCGTTGTGTACGTGTGTCTGCGTGTGTGTGTCGGCAGCTACACGGTGGCGCTGGGCGTGACGGTGTGCGCGGGCTGCGTGCTGCTGGCGCTCAACGCGCTCGTGTTTGCGGGCATCTACCTGCAGCGGCGGCCGCGGCGACCGCGCCGCCCGCGCGCTGCGCCCCTCGCGCCGCCCCGCCGCAGCACGCTCCGCCGCGGCGACGCGGCTGAAGAGGACGCGGGCAGCGCGGGGGGCGCGGGGGGCGCGGGGGAGGAGTTGGCAGAGCGCCCCGCGCCCCCCGCCAAGAAGCGCGTACAGATCCAGGAAATCTCGGTGTGACCGCGCGCGTGCGCCGACGCCGTCGCCGCCCCGACCAATTGTTCTTCAGTGACCTTTTGAGTTTACAAAGTCTATCGAGTGCTCAGTTGGTTCTTCATTTAGTTTATTCAAGTGTTGAAATGTGTCGAATTTATGACTGACTCGGTGTTTTCGGGCGGAGTGTTTCGTTCGCAACTAAATCTAAATAATAACGTACTTAGCAATTAGAGAAAAGACTATTCGTAGGTCTATTTTGTTAACTCAATCCGAACTATTAAATTGTAACAATATTGTATAATACTTATTTCTACTTCGCGCCATGTGCACGACACATCGCATCGGACTCTCACATCTTGTATATAACGTTTTAGATGAGTGTACATATTAGAGGTCGTGGTATTACTGTGGATATGAATGAATTCTCGAGAACTATTCGAACAAAGGGTTTTAATAAAAACCATTTTTCCTGATTTTTCAATCTTTTCTTTCCACAAAACATGTCCCAATTATTGATCATGCCTACCAGTTACTCAGATTTCCAGGTAAAAGTATTTTTGCTGCTAACAAAATTTGCAAATTGTATTACAAGGAGGAAAAACAATAAACAAAGCAGAGAGCGAGACATCGCTGTGGAATTTCTGATTTACGTCTCAATTTTAGCGTAATTTCATAAGGAAATTATGTGAATTCAGGAATTAAGTTAAGAGTCGCGCGCGACAGGAGTGTGACGTCACGGCGCGCCGCGCACGGACAGCGCTGACTCGATCATATTTTCACAGGAAAAACTTTTAATGCTTCGCAACTCCACCGGGAGTAAGGTAATTGCCTATTCAGCCATCGCTGCTGTCCCGCCCCCCGGACCCCGCGCCGCGCCCTACGCCCCGTGACGCCTTCCAATTTTAAACTGATCTTTATAATATTGTTCCAATTTTTTTATGAAGGAACAATGGACAATTATCTCTTGTTTAACTGGGGCAGATAACGCGGTCAGCTGTTGCTGCGGGATCGGAGGACAGGGGCGAGGGGGGCGCGGAGATAATGAAGCAGTTTGCAATCGATTGAAAATTTCGTCAGAGCGATTACCATGGTCACCATTATAAAGACGCTGTTTGTTTTGTCGAGGTAGGTTGTTGTCCTGTTCAAAAGATGATTTTGACACAAATACTTATACAAGTATATAGGTACTCTCACATACATAATAAAAATAAAAGAATCTGAAATAGGTATGTCGGGCATCGCAAGGTAAGAAGCTAGGTGACATATGACCGCGCCGATATCTCGCCAGCGGCAGCGGCTGGCTCCAACGACAACATAAATTACCCATTCACCGCGCGAGACGCGGATTCCCTTCGAGCGTTTAATTGTTCGTCCGTTCATTGAGAGTGCACTTAATTTATGATCGGTCTATGAATCGCGAGCACCCTCCGCCGCGGCCCGCGTCCCCCGCGCCCCCGCGCACGTCATCAATCACCCCACACCCGCGGCGATGAGAAATTAAGCCACCCAGATTTATGACCCAACCGGGACTCCTGCTCACCTACTGTCTGTATTAGCACGTAGGCAACCGAACGGTCTTGCATCAATATTATTTTTAATTATTTTGGATATATGTGGCTTTGTATGTCTCATACTCTCTTAGTTGCTACTTTATTCGTTTATTTTGTAGACACAGCCAACAGATATTACGAGTAGGTTAAAAAACATTATGGACACATAGTAAAGCTTATATTCCAGCTCAATATTCAATAACAGGCATGCAAATAGCACTCTTGACTGACGCTACGTTGCTACCTCATAATGTGGAAGCGCGTAGCACTTGCGTAGTCGGTACGTCGTGGTATTGATACTTCGCTTAGGGCCGTAGCATACGCGTAGCCGTAGCTCAAGCGTAGCCGTAGCTCAAGCGTAGCCGTAGCACAAGCGTAGCCGTAGCACAAGCGTAGCCATCGCGCCACACGCACAGATGATATCGTTGCTATTGCCAGTCAATACGTTCCATCAGATTGGTAGTGACAGTAATCATTTGACAGATTATTTTGTCGTAAATCGCCCAGAGCGTTGATGACGCTGTGATTGTTAAAGACAAAACGGCAAAGAAAACCTTTTTTTGGAAACTGCGCCTGGCGCGATCCTACTAAACAAAACGAAAATTAAGTAAGCGGTTGTTTCTGCTAATAGTAAAAAAATAATACTTTAATTAATTTTAATCCAAAATGAACAATTCGCCTAATTCACAAAAAGTGTCGCGCCGGTCACAAGATTTCACAAGATATAAAAATACTTATTATGTTCAGTTAGGGTAAATCTATCGAATAGAATCCTCTACGCAATTTAGATCCAAAGAGAAATGTTTCCGTACCAGGCTATTGCCACGACGTAGCAGACGTGCAGGCCTGTAGCTGTTGCTACGTCGTAGCACTCGCTCTATACTAAGCAACAAAATAGTAGATTGTGTCTCAAGGGAGCAAAATGATATATTTACGGCGAGGGCGGTATATTGAATCCTGAGTGAAGCGAAAGATTCTACAATAGAATCCCGAGCGTAGCGAGGGATTCTAAAGTAGAATCTTGAGCGTAGCGAGGGATTCAAGTGTTTACGCCCAAGACGGAAATAATTTTGCTACCGAGTGACACATACTGCTTTTCACACCTGCTATAAGGAAAAATTATTTATGTGCCGTGGAAGACAATTATGATCGATTGCAACAAAATAAAAATCGTATTGGAATTACATTTTGTGAAAATCTGCACACGGATCATGCTGAGGGCAATAAAAATAAACTAGAATATCAGGGAAGAAAAGTACAACTTTGATCCCTCATTTGAGGGAATCAAGGGATCTTTTCTGAATAGCAGGTGTGAAAATGACATTTTCGATGCTGGTACTAAATTTGTTTTTAACTCCTGAACTGCCCTCGCGGAACGCAACGTATAGGTGGCCCATACTAAGTTGGACACAGATCTGTGTCGCGGCAGACGAGTGGTTAAACTTCATTTCTTAAGAAATTTAACTTTCTTTCTTATGTATATTTGTAAAAAAAATTGTGCGTAGGCTAGAGGTACTTATATGTTTATTAGACATCTTTATACTTACTTTTGAGTGTTTGCATGGAAGTACTGATGGTTAAGTACTGACGGTGTATACTTTGCCATGTATTGATTCGTGTGATTTATATTGCGGCGGCTGGCGGTAAGTGCAGCTAAGCCGGCTCGGGCCGGAGCCGGCGGGCAGCGGTGACGGGCCCCAGGGCCCGGGCCCCGCCCGTCAAGTGGCTCGGCCGCGGTTTGGTGACTTGTTCATATTTTTCTTAAAAACAATTTCCATAACGTCGCGGAGCGGATCTCGCCTCATGCCTTATTCATCGGCGGGCAGGGCGCGGCGAATTGTCAAACTTGTAATGTGAATTTTCACTCACTGTCGGATCAGCGTCAGCGCCGGATTGTTTGCAGATTCAATTTCTGACTTATTTATAATTCATCCTTTTCTTGTTAACCCTCCGCCACGACTGTTAGCTTTAGGATTATTTTCTTTGAAATTTAAGTGTTTCATTTATTTTGTTGCAAGAATTTCCGCATTGATGTTATTTACTTTTGTTGTGCTCTAACACGGGGAGCGGGTGCTACGCTTTCTAGAAAAAAAAAATGAGTTGGAACAAGCTCGTACGCACATATACCAGGTTGGTAATAATGCTTGAGCTGAGCTGGGTCATTTTCACAAACGCAGTACATTGGCACGGCATGCTACTTAAATTGTGTAAAATGTTCGAGGTTACCATTGTAGCTTTACATATCATTGTACTGTTTTAGATTAATTTGTGAATAAAACTTTTTCTATTCTTGCATCATTAATGGTTGACATCGATCTGGTAGAGTGGGAGTCGGCGGCGGCTGAGCGCGGGCCTCGCGTCTCCTCAAACACGCTACACCTACTGTAAGCGCGTGGGCGATGGGTATCTACCTATCACATTACCAGATTGAGAGTGTTGTATTTTATTTTTTCAGTACAACGCGCGTGTTGTAAGCTGAACCCGCTGTGGCCAAGTCATTAAAATAATTATTTTGAGAGACCGAATTGGATTAAACTTGATTTGGTTTAGGGGGGGGGGGGGGGCGATAGGCCAAAACCTCGTAAGAGGGAGGGAGGGGGGTTAAAAATTATATTCTTTTGTTTTTTTGCACTAACCCGTGCTGAGGACAATTTTAAAAACTTATTTAGAGGCTAAAAATTCCACCCATGCCGGTATTTGATCCCGCGACCTGTTCACTGTGCCAGCGCTCTCCCAACTGAGCTAATGGGCAAGTGCAAGCGTCAATGAAATTTCGAGCCCTTTTACAAACTATAATGCTCAGCAGTCAGGTATTTCTTATTTCAAATCTTTTTTTATATTTTTATTTTATTTACTCAGTACTCACTCCGCCACTTGTCTCTGTCCCACGCGGTCTCCCGCCAGTCGCCCGACCGGCGCCGCAGGTCCTTGGCCACTTTGATCTTCTAGCGATATCTGGGGCGAACATGTTCTGTGACCGCTTGGTAGCCCCGTGTATGCCTCCCTCACTGCCTGAACCTCTCCCAACCTCATTTGGTCGGATTTCGTGTCTCCGATAATGTTGGGTTCGTAAATCAGGTCTTCGATTTCCTGGTTTTTAACCACCATCTTGCCTCCTTGTTGGGCCCAGAATCTCCCTCATGATAGTCTTCCAACAAAGAGAGAATGTGGTTTTTGGGGGATTTTGTATTTATTTAATGATTTTATTTTATTTTAGCAATAACAGCACCACCAACGAGGAGAATTTTATAAAATTTTAGTTATTTTGTTAATTTTATTGCTATATTTATATTAGGAATAGTTAATATAAAGATATCAATAACATTGACAAAATTGACGCGTATAATAATACAGGTTGTATGAATATTATCCGCGCAATTGTGACGAATCGATTGAGATCTTATTTATCAAAATATAAACCCATATGACAGATTTGATATTTTTGCAGATTCTATAGCGGCTGTCTTAGTTATAGTTAAAATGTTTGTCAATAAATTATTTCGTTCCATTTCATAAATGAAACAACTGATGAGAGTTAACATAGAATCGGACATACTTATATACGTAAATGCCGGCCAAACACATAACCCTCCTTTTAGGCTCCGCTTCAGTCGAGAAAAATGAATCGTTAGTCGATCGGCCACCACTGCGGCGCGGCGCAGCGCGTCTTCGCGCGTCCTCCGGGTACCATGAAGCCTCTCCAAAAGAACTCTAATGTTAATAAGACTTCAGCCGCGCGCCACACACGTGCGCTGAATCCGCGCTCGCAGCGTTGCAAAACCTCCCACACTTCGCCAAGGGAAATTGCTTTCTATTCCTCCGTCACAGAGGCTAAGTCGTGGAATTCAATTTAGCAGTGCATAGTTGATGTATGGCGCACGTGACCCGCCGCAAGCTGACTTCGCTGAATAACAGGCACAGTTCAGGAGCGCTGGAAACAATGCGTGTCACTAGAACTCCTTGCATGAATATCGCTCGATCGCGGGCGCGCGTAGCTGCTGCGCCGGGTTCCCTACGCCGTCGAAGCTGGTTCCGCTCGTTAATATGATTACTATGTGAATGGTTGCCAATACAGACTTGAGTGACTAATATCGATGAGACAGTCTAAAATTAACCTTATTGCCTGGTGGTAACGGCCAGCGCAAGGTGTCGACGGAATGCGAGTTATCGCGCAGCGCTGGCGCGGCGCCAGGCTCAGTTGCCGGGTCAATGTACCTGCATGCACGTACCTCAGTGAGTGCGATTGCTGCACAAATAAGTAACGCGCAGTGACCGAAACACTTCTTCTCATGCCGGGGACGGACTGAAGCAAACGAACGAACGAATGTGGTCCAGTGTGCCAACTGGTTTGATCGACGGACGGCCCTGTTCAGTGTGCCCTGATTCGGTGCCTCAGAAACCGTGCCGTCGATGAATATGCAAATAACCGGTAGTATTCCGAATACAATCCTATAATAACTTAATTATTTACTATTTAAGTACTTCTTCAAAGGCTTGCAACGAAATAAAACTGAATTTGAATTTTGAAGGTGAATTTTTGAATTAACTAGGCAAGGATATCATTAACATGGAAATACACCTAGACTGAGGCCTACCTAGTACGGCAGCCTTTACTGGACATTGAACCCACAATGTTTGTTTTGGTGTTAAATGCTAGTATTAACTGCTAGACCAAAGAGGCTGTCATAGTATTTGGTAGAGCTCGTCCAAAATAAATTAGAATGAACACACACACTTTTTGCCTTTTTAGGGGTCCGTAGTGGAGAATGTACCCGTGTAGTTTCGCCATGTCCGTCAGTCTGTCTGTCCGTCTCTTTGACCGCCGTGCAGCACAGACGACGATTGTTAGAAAGCTGAAATTTGGCATAGATATACATATTAATCACGCCGACAAAAGGTTACGATAAAATCTTACAAAAATATTATTTTTGTACCTCCGGGATTAATTTTTTCTCTCCTGCACCATAGTGTGAGATATCGTTAGATTGGACGTTTAAAAATATTGTGAAAGTAGGAAAACTATTTTATACTACACCTGCTTGGAAAGTACCTTGATACTTTATCAAATTTACGGTAGAAAGTACGTCATTGCATATCGAACAAATATGCGGGGAGAAAACGCATCTGAGCGGGAGAGAAAAGTGTATGAAAATCCATTTCTTACGTGGTTTTTCTTTTTAAATTTTGGGTAAGACTATGCGCCGGTAACCTAAATATCAAAAGCCAAAAAGTTTTTACAGTGAGTTTTTATCTCCAAGTTCGCAAAATGACACTGGTTGATAACCTTTTACCACAGAAATCAATTAAAAAATATAATAAAACTTATGACGATTTTTTGCAATGGAAAAGTGAAAAAAATGCGGCATCTTTTTCTGAAACTGTTTTGCTAGCGTATTTCAGTGAAAAAGCGCAAAAATACAAACCAAGTACGTTATGGTCTATATACTCAATGTTGAAAAGTACTATATTGACAAGAAACGACATAAATATTCAAAAATACAAAAAACTTACAGCATTTCTGAAAAGAAAGTCGGAGGGATTCCGTAGTAAGAAATCAAAAGTGCTTACTACAAAGGATGTTTATTCCTTTTTGCAGAATGCTCCAGATGACAAATATTTGTTGATGAAGGTAAGTTTATGAACAAAATGCACTGGTTTATAATTTATTACGTACCTATTTATGAGTAGAAATTCAAATTCAAATTCAAATTCAAATATTTTTATTCATTGTAAAAACAGAATGTTTACTTAATGAACGTCAAAGTTGTTAGTTTCACAATTAATGGATTATGTGGAGAAGAAACTAACAAAGAAACTCCACATTTATTCTTTTCAAAACACGTTTTAACTTAATTAACAGAGTTTTCAACTTAAAATATTAGTCATGAATGTGTTGAACACTAGTCACAATCGTCCTTTAAATAATATTAATCTACTGTTTAATGCCAAACATCTTTGTCTTCTAAGTAATCCTTGATGTTATAGTAAGCCTTTTTGCACAGAATGTGCTTAACACATTTTTTAAATCGCGTTGGAGGTAACTCTAATATATCTTGAGGAATTTTGTTGTAGAACCTTATACAGTGCCCCATAAAGGATGTGTTAACTTTTGCAAGTCTAAATAGTGGAAATGACAATTTATGTTTATTTCTAGTATTAAAATTATGGTGGCCACCAACATTTTCGAAGTCTTTGATATTTTTTCTAACGTACATAATATTTTCATAAATGTATTGACATGCAACTGTTAAGATGTTGGTTTCTTTGAAGAAATCTCTTAGCGAATCCCTACTACCTAACTTGTAAATAAATCGGATGGCTCTCTTCTGTAAGATGAAGATCGTCTCAATGTCTGCTGCCCGACCCCACAGTAGTATGCCGTAGGACATAATACTGTGGAAGTAACTAAAATAAACAAGCCTAGCAGTTGCAACGTCAGTGAGCTCTCTAATTCTTTTGACTGCATATGCTGCAGAACTAAGCCTGTGTGCTAGTTTTACAATATGAGGACCCCATTGCAATTTTGAATCGATTGTGATGCCTAGAAAAACGGTATCTTCTACAAATTCTAGTTTTTCTTTTCCGAGTACAATGTTGTTTTCAACTAATCTTACGTTTGGTAAGGTAAACTTTAAATCTACTAGGTTTTCATGTTTGATATTTTTGTTTACAGGTTATTTTGATTTTAGGAGTAAATGGGGCCTATCGTTCGCAAGAACTTGTGGATATGACAACAGACGATATCGAAATCCTCGAAAATCGAATAATTGTCAATATTTCTAACACAAAAACCAAAATTCAGCGATCATTTGTTATATCGGGCTTATTTTATGAGATAATAAAGAAATATAACGAAATTCGCCCCAGTGACCCCAAAACCAATCGGTTTTTACTACAATATAAAAACAAAAAATGTACGAAACAAGTAATTGGGAAAAACAAAATAAGTACTGTGCCAAGAGAAATAGCTTCCTACCTTAATTTACTCAATCCACTAGAATACACTGGCTACTGCTTTCGCAGAACTTCAGCGACTATTCTTGCCGATACTGGTGCTGATTTAACCACAATAAAACGCCACGGTGGTTGGAAATCGTCCGCTGTTGCAGAAGGTTACATAGAGAATTCCGTAGAAAACAAAACACGAATAAATAACCAAATATCGGGATCGATTAATGTGCATCAAGACTCATCTCCTCAACCATCAGCGAGCGCGGCGATGCCAAATGCCCCTCAGCAGCCAGTTGCCCCTCTGGCACCACAGCCTTCTACGAGCGCAGTGCCAACAGCACAGCCAGTTATTCCTCCTATATTGTCGCAAACATCTCAAACAAACATTAATGGAAAAAGTGTTACATTAAGCTTCACTAACTGCAACAATTTCAATATAAATTTCAATTAGTAAAGATTTCGTTTTTTATTTTCCTTGTAGGTGTAGTATAAAGCACTATGTATCACTCGAGAGAAACTGCGATTCCCGATCTCGGGTGTTTTAAAGCCCTCGCCTACGGCTCGGGCTTCAAACGACACCCTCGACGGTAATCGGTCACTTTCTCCTCTCGGTGAACAATGTACTATTTCGACTCAAGGATTCCTTTTGCGAAATACTAAGCGAAATATTTTTTTTTGTACAGTAGGGCGTCCTCTCATCCAGGCTAAGTTCAGGACAGTAGCACATATCATTAACGTAACAGGATGACTATCATGGCTAAGTAGGCTTCATAAGCAGCCTATATACGTCCCACTGTAGGGCACAGGCCTTCTCTCAGAGAGAGAGGCTTTACATGTTAATGAATAATAGACGACCAACTTACAAGAGGAAAATTTTGAAACCCCCCCTTCTACGGAACCATACACTACGCGTGGCCTACAAGTACTTGGCCTGTTTGGGTAGTCGCAATGATGGCCAACCTACTATAAGAGACAACACCAAAACAAGAACAACTTTTTGCAGTCTATATCGCTTTACTGCCTTTCTCTTTGGTCTAGATAATGGAGTTCGTATCCCAACCATTTTAGGAACGAGACCATAAAAAGCGAAGCGAGATTTTTAAATCGGTTTGAGCAAGGGGGTGTCAGAGGTAATACAAATGAAAGGCCGTCCTAATTTGGAAAACATCCCGTAATTAAGTGCGATCCGGATGATCCGGATAATTCTAATATCGCGCCGACCGCCACGTTACATCCTACACCAGGCTTAAGATTCCCGTTATTAATTAATTGGTGGCCATTTTTCGCAGTGACCTCGTCTCTCTTTTAATTACGCTCGGGCAACGTCAAAGACTAACCGTTTCGATCAAGCCAGCGCAGTGTTTTTATTGCCCCAAAAAAGTGACATCCTCAGTTTATTGCTCTAATTTATTCATTTATGTGTTTAAATGACACGAGTAGAACTCCCATGAGTCCAATGATCATAGTTTTTTTTAAATCAAAAAGTTTTCATGACCTTAGTAGTAACAAAATAAGAAAAAAAATCCTGTAAAAAAAGTATGAAGGCTTTAATGATCGTTGTGTACTGGGTGTTTTGAACTATTAGAGGCACATATTTAAGAGCTATTAATTTGTTGAAACTTTGCCTAATAACGAAGCAATTACATACTATTTTGATAGGTTTTGGTTTTTATTTTTTATTTATTTTTAGACTTTGAAGTAGAGCCTCTGACTATTACCTCAGCTAAAATATTTCAGGAATAAATCAGAAACTATGATTAACCTGGTAGATGGCATGCGTTACGGAAACCAATGTATTTGAATAAAGGATGTATTGGCTCTTAAAATACGTTTATATGGCTAGCCAATCCATTTTAGTTAAAAAAAAGTTGGATGTATTATTTTTTTCGGGTACGTACGAACAAACGAATAAAATCGAAGGTCAATTTGAGTGACAACCCTAATCAAAATGTTTAAAATTAAATATCTTTAAATAACTGCGTTGTTAGAACGTGCAAATTTTGTCGTAGGTGCTACTCATAATAAATAATGAGTCTGTTGTAGTCAGAGGCTCTACTTGAAAGTCTAAAAATAAATCTATATATATAAAAATGAATTGCTGTTCGTTAGTCTCACTAAAACTCGAGAACGGCTGAACGGATTTATCTTATCTTAGTCTTGAAATGTTCGTGGAGGTCTACGGAAGGTTTAAAAGGCGAGAAAAAATCGAATAATTTCCAGGAAAACCCTAAAAACAGCCCTTTTCTATTTCCCATACAAACGTTTTCTGTGGCGTTCCGAAGTTCGCCGGGACAGCTAGTAAAAAATAAAAACCAAAAACTATAAAAATAATTATTGCTTCATTATTAAGCAAATTATCAACAAATTAATAGCTCTTAAATATGTGCCTCTAATAGCTCTAAACACACAAGACACAACGATCATTCAAGCCTTCATAGTTTTTTACAGGATTTTTTTTTCTTATCTTATTACTACGAAGGTCATGAAAAAAAAAACTATAATAATTGGACTCATGGGAGTTCTACTCGTGTCATTTAAACACATAGCTGAATCAATTAGAGCAATAAACTGAGGATGTCACTTTTTTGGGGCAATAAAAACACTGTGCGGCGGCGGCGGCGGCGGCGGCAGCCCAGCCACCTTTATAAATACCGATCGACGAGGCGAAACAAAAGGGAGTCGTGATTAAAACCAGAGGCGCCGCCGTTCCAGCGGCGACTACTTAACTGCGAGCTGGAGTTACAACAGAGAGGCGTATTTACTAAATTATTAACAAGAGGCTGTCGAGCGAGCGAGCGGCGGCGGCGGCTAACGCAGGCGTGGGCCGACAGTAGCTCTAGTTTAAAATAATTTCTAATTTTAAAAACGATTTGATTTAAAACCGACTGAAAGTTTGAGACGAAACTTATAGAAGTTCTTACTAACAGATTCTCCTGTTTTAAGCCTTTTTTTTATATTTCCTTCATTAAACAAAAATCTCTCCCTGGTCTCTGCCTACCCCTCTGGGATATTGGCGTGAGTTTATGTATGTATGGCCATTAACTACTAAGCCGGTGGAACCAATCTAGGCACCTCGAATGTAAATTTGGGTCCCACCTGCTTGTTAGTTACTGCTCAGCGTGGGCAGGTGCCCACGCGGCGTTCTCCGGTCGCCAGGTCAGAACTTTTCCGCCCCAACGTCCATCAGTTCTCCGAGCTATGTGCCCCGCCCACTGCCACTTCAACTGAGCAATTCTTTGAGCTATATTAGTAACTCGGGTTCTTCTGCGGTTGTCTAAGCAACGAAAGTAAAGCGCATGTATATGTAACGAAAAACGCTACCAATCCAATTGTTTGGAAGCAATTACTCTTAAGTCTGTATTAATAAAACGCTCTTACAGGTTAAGAGTCTTGCTATTCTAAGCGTATCAGCCTTCTCAGCATTGTCGGCAAACTGTATGCAAAGGTTTTGATTGAAAGAGTACTAGATGTGACTGAAGAAAAGATATGGGATGTGCAAGCGGGTTTTAGAAAGGGAATGGGATGTGTGGACCAAATCTTCTCCTTGAGGCGGATGGTGGAGAAACTTCTGGCCAAAAGTCAGAGGGTTTTCTGTGCGTTCGTCGACTTGGAGAAGGCTTATGATAGAGTGGTGAGGAATGACCTGTGGTCGGTACTGTCCGTGTGTGGGGTGGACAGCGTCTTGCTGCGAGCTCTGAAGTCTCTCTATGAAGACTCCAGTGCTTGCGTTAGAATTAATGGGGCGTATACTGACTGGTTTAGCATTCGCAGGGGTGTAAGACAAGGATGTGTCGCCTCCCCATGGTTGTTCAACTTATTCATGGACAGTTGCCTGACTGATTTGAAAGAGAATGACTTTGGGATAAGGATGGGTGAGCTACTGGTCAAATGCTTGTTATACGCCGACGATCAGGTTTTGTTCGCATCGTCGGTGGAAGACCTGCAGACACAAGTAGCAGTAATGGATGAGGCGTTTAAAAGGAAAGGAATGAACATTAATGTGAGTAAGACAAAAGTAATGGTGTTCGAAAAAGATGATGAAATGACTGAGTGCAAGATAAGGATTAGAGGTGAAAGGGTGGAACAAGTGAAAGAATTTGTCTATTTGGGGAGCCTCTTTACCAGGGATGGCAAGTGTGAAGGTGATATAGAAAGAAGAGTAAAAGCAGGAAATTGTGTAAACGGTGCATTGCACTCCTTTGTGAGCGGCCAAAACATCTCCAAAAGAGCTAGATTGGCTATCCATAATGGAGTGCTAGTCCCAACACTTATGTATGCTAGCGAGACTTGGGTATGGCAAAAGAAGCAAGAAAGTAGGATTAATGCAGTAGAAATGAGGTCCTTGAGAAGTATGTCTGGCGTTACTTTGAATGACAGGATACGCAATAGTGTGATTAGAGAACGTTGTGGACTGAAAGAGGATGTAGTGACAAGAATTGAGAAAGGAATGTTGCGTTGGTTTGGACATGTGGAGAGGATGAAGGAAGAAAGATTGACAAAACAAATATATCGAGCGAATGTGGATGGAAGGGCCGGTAAGGGACGACCCAGACGGACATACTTTGACCAAATAGAGGATGTATTAACAAAGGGCAAGATAAAAAGTACCCGAAACCGGCGTGCGTGCATGCAACGACTAATGAGTGTTGAGGAAGCGAAAGTGATCTGTCAGGATCGTAGCAAGTGGCAGTCCCTGGTCTCTGCCTACCCCTCTGGGATACAGGCGTGAGTTTATGTTATGTTATGTTATGTTATGTTCTTCTAAGCAAAACGGCATCTTAACAGGGTATTAAGTTCGATCGAGATCCTACAAATTTAAGTTCATAATAAAAAAAACAAGTGCAGGTAGAGAATGTTTACTCTGCTGTAGTGCAGTAAATCGGCATCGTTTATCGTCATAGTTGACTCTACATTTGTCGTCCGCGACCGCGACCGCGGCTGCCTGCCCCAGCGCCGCATCGCGCCGCGCCGCGTGGCGACGCTGTGCGCTTTGACCTTCTGTAGCGGCGCCGCCGCCGCCGGCCGGCGACCTGTTACCTGGCGCTGCCAACCGACAGCCTTTTATATCAATATTACTTTTGAGACGCCATCGCTAAAGTTATTTACAAGGTTCAACGCTACGTCACAAAAATCAGTAAGCTCAACGATGGAACAATTTTACAGTAAAAGATGGTAAGCGCTATTACAGCTGTGATGATGATTCTATAATTATAATATAGCACCTTGATAGCACTGTCAGTATCGTTTTCAGCAGTATATTCATAGCATTACGACGGTGGATAGGAGATAAAACTTTGTGAAATACCGTTTCGGACCGTTTTAGAGGGTGCTCTGTCACATACTAGTTTCTCAAAATTTCACCCAAGTTACCGTTGTTTTTAGGCGCCTGAAACATGTTTTCAGTCCGTTTCAGGCCACCCTCTATCAGATGACACCATAACCTGAAAACCCGTTTATAGGCATTTCAGGACCCCTTAAGGGCCCTTAAAGTACCTACATTATTTGACGAAATTTTCAATAGGAGTGAAAGAGATAGCAATAGCTATAGTCAGAACATTCCAGAAAGGAGTGAAAGAGATAGCACTATTAGAGAGAAATAGCTATAGTCCGAACATTCCGGAAAGATGTGACAGAGGCAACACGTTCGATTGAGCGAGACGGCAGTATTGTAGAACCTTCCACGAATTGATGGCGTTTTCGAGAACATCTCAAACGGTATATAAGCGACGCGTGCCGCCAAGGGAAATGTGAGAAGACCGCCTGATGATGCCGCCAGTCAGTATTATTTTGGAAGCGGAAGCGAAATGAAATACATCGAAGGAGGAAGTACTACGAGAGTTATCGGATTAGTGAAAAGTGTTATCAAGAGTGTTTATTTAGAGAAAATTTTAGTAAAGTTAAGAAATAGTGTGGAAATAAATCCTACTCTTATTTATCGGTTTATAAACTGCTTTTTTAATCACCAATCCACCCCTAGACCGTAACGATACGGACGGACCTACAAGATGCGACCAGGCACACGATCACGGGTTGACATTTCGCGTGTTCTCACTGTTAAACCTTAAAAAACACAATTTTAAACAGGCTTAAACCGAGATTTCATCATCATCATCATCAGCCATTTGACGTCCACTGCATACATACATAGGCCTCCTTCGTGGTTTTCATAACCATGAGGGGTTTTGTCATAATGGCCACGCCTGGCGGGCGGGTTGGCAATCGCAGTATTCGGTTGGAATCTCAAGAAGACGCTGCTGCCCGTCTCCTGGTAATTGATTTACTTAGTCGTCTTCTACGACATCCACGGAAGGAAATGGAGTGACGCTGTTGTCCGGCGCCACACGGATGATTTAAACAAATAAATTTTCAAGAAGACAATGTACTTTATTTCATTATTTTCATCACTTTCGTTCTTTATATTCGGAAAATGTTAGCACAGAACTTTAGATTGCAGTTTGTAACTAAAGATATTGCTTTACGGAACAGTCACTTTAATTTTCTAAGAAAGAGGTACTTGTTTGTTGTGTCCTTTAAGAATATTCTTATCTTATCTTACTTAAATCTACGTTTACTTCACTGACCAAGTTTTCTAATCTTTATTTTTTAAATCTAACACCGCCATTTACATCTGCAAAGCCTGGCAATGAAAATAGACTACCTGATATATATGATACTAATACTACTTAAAATATATGATACTCACGTCGTATTGATTGTGTCATAAATAACAATATACAGATTGTCAGTTGTCAGGTTGTATGAGTCACTTTTATAATTTCTTTCTGGCGGCACGGTAGTTTCCCTGCCAAGACGAGCCAAGCAAAGAGCAAGGGCACTACTACCTTTTTTAGCAATTCGGAGTATTTTTGAACCCTCATATCTTGGGTTTGGATACCAGATAAATTAATTTCTCAGGATATTATGATGCCGATAGTGGGCTTATTAAACATATACAGTTTCAATTGCATAGCTCTTATACTTTAGATGTTATTGATATCTAAAAAAAAACCGATTTCGTCACTGACTCACTGATGGTTATCAAAATTCATAGAGTACTTCCTGAAGTCCTAGGAAGCTGAAATTTGGTATGTAAGCTAGTATTAGTACACAAACATCAAAAACATTGTAAAACTTCTTTTACCCCCCAACCCTTAAACTAGGGGATGGAAGTTTTGTATGACACTTCAGCAAATTTTGATGCTAGTGGTCTGAAAATTGATATAGATACTCCATGTTTTAAATATTATACATATTTTAGGAGTTTTAGTAAATCGCCCCCGCCCCTCCCTTTAAATTAGAAAAAAAATTGACATAATTAATTTTTTTTGTCATAATCAACTTACAAAAAGAAGTGAAATCCCACTAAAAACATTTTCATGTAAAATGTTGCCAAGACGAGAGCATATACCTCGCACTGTAAAAAAGTTATCAGATCTTCTGTAGAGCCAAGCTTCTGACTCTACACGCCCTAACTTTACAACTTCTACACCTTAGTCAAAATATTGAGCTTGGCCGTTTCGCTACCGTCACATGCATGGGCGTAAATTTATTAATACATTATATGTTATATTACTGTTCATTACCTTTCTGTTATACAATAGTTCTTGTAGTAACGAACGGTCTTTTGTTTCGATTTATAAAATAATTAAAACCACCCCATTTTCTTTCGCGCATGAACAGTTTTTGGCATTTTAACGCTACCAAAAACTTTAAAATAGACCACGCTTGAACAACTGTCAGAGAGATTGACAGAAATCGACATTCATAAATAGAGACCGGATTATATGCATATTTAGTACCTTTTCAGCGTTAGTTGCATATTTTAGAAAAATTAAATGTATGTTGCATATTTACGCTCGATCTCGCTCATCGTTCGATGCTTTTCATAGTAGGACGGGACGTCCGATCGCTAGTGGAGTCGGCTAGTGGACTGAACGAAGTGTCCGAGCGAGCGGCGACTCGGGGAGTGAGTGAATGAAAAATCGTACATACCTGCGAGTATAAAAACGCTCGAAACTCAAGGATTGTCGTTGAATGAATCTATTCAGCTTATGAAGAAAATTCGTCTTATGAACTCCTTGTTGCCAGAGTCATTTGAAAACATATTGAAAAACAACCCTGGGTTTGAACCCTTGTGTGAAATTGATAGTTTCATCAACGGGATGAGTGAAATTTTGCCCGGCACAGTAAGCCCAAACATTGCACCCAAATTTAAATTCTGCCCAGTAACCTCAGTAGACGTAGAACACTCTTTTTCCGCTTACAAAAATTTGTTAAGCGATCGTAGACACAATTTGTCTACAGAACATTTAGAACAGTACTTAGTAGTATACATATTTTTAAAGGTAAATTTTAAATTTCATTGTTACCTAAGTAGGTATATCTTGTAACAGTTTTGTTCACAAATACGATTTTCAGTACAAGCCTTTATATGATAAAATAAAATATTTAAAAAAATGACTTTTTATTTTTTCCTGTTTAATTGTACGCATATTTTGGCCCTTTTTAAGGATTTTCGTGCATATTTTAGCTATTTTACTTGCATATTTGCATGCATATTTTGGGCATTTTTTGGTGCATATAATCCGGTCTCTATTCATAAATAACCTTTAAAGTTGCCAGTCAAAGTAATTACTTTCTATGATTTTTCGCAACATGGCGAGGTTTTCCATTTTGGTGGTCGGGGTTTACAACTTGACCATTCCTTCGACGACCGTCAAACGTACTGAAAGTATTTTGTAAACTAGGTCGTGACATGGATCGTAGAAATAAGTGCTCACTTCTTAACAGAAGTATCGCTTTATCGCTAAGTAAATGCAGGAAAAAGAAACAAATAGGATTTTGGGTTCATCCATTTATTACTATTATGAACGCCGATGCTAATCAATTCGCAAGTTGTCGCGATGCGTCGCGCGAGCTCGCAGGTTTTTACGATGCGACGTCGCATTGCAGTTTTGTGTACGGGATAGTGATAGTTAAAATATATTTTAGAATCTAGTGTGACACCCAGAGCTCAAATTTTACTACCTACACGGTTGATCAGTTCATTTTGTAATCGTAGTGGAGTGGACTAAGTTTTATTGATAAGTAATTGTGTAGCGTTTATCCGTTTTAATATTACTTGATAATTTTTATAGAAATTACCTACTATACTATATTGGTTTACTTCTAATAACTTATTATAAATTCAAAAAAGACAAAATGTATAAAATTCTCACTACCAAATGTCAAAATGGTTGACAGCAATGTTATATTGGGGAATGATAAACTAGACCTTGTAGAAGAAACTGTATTTCTGGGTATCACAATTGATGCAAAGCTTCAATGGAGGAAAATAGGAAAATAGGCAAATAGGCTCCGTTCTGCAGCATACTGAGTTAAAAGAATCCGGGAACTAACTGATGTCGCAACTGCTAGGCTTGTTTATTTTAGTTACTTCCATAGTATTATGTCCTATGGTATACTACTGTGGGGTCGAGCAGCAGACATTGAGACCATCTTCGTCCTGCAGAAGAGAGCGATCAGATTCATATATAAGCTAGGTAGTAGAGATTAGTTAAGAGATTTCTTTAAAGAAACTAACATCCTAACAGTTACTAGTCAGTATATCTATGAAAATATTATGTATGTTAGGAAAAATATCAGTGACTTTAAAACTGTAGGTAGCCAACACAATGTAAATACTAGAAATGGACATAAACTTTCGTTCCCAAAATTTAGGCTGGCAAAGGTTAATACATCCTTTATGGGGCATTGTATACGTTTCTACAATAAGATCCCTGAGGATATAATAAGCTTGCCAGAAACGCGGTTCAAAAAATGTGTGAAGCACAAAATCAAAATCAATTTTTTTTATTCAAAGTAGCACAGAAACTGCGACTTAATGAACGTTACAAGTTAAACTAGGTGTCCATTTCAAAATCTAGATCATTTTGGAGAAAAAATGGACAAAAAAACTCCAAACTTAGTCTTTTCAAGTCCTTAATTTATAGGATTTATATAAATGTTCTAAAACTCATGCATTGAACTGGCTTTAATTCCAGACATCATTGTCATCTAAGTAATCTTTAATGTTATAGTAGCTTTTTTGGCACAAAGTGCGCTTCACACATTTTTTGAACCGCGTTTCTGGCAAGCTTATTATATCCTCAGGGATCTTATTGTAGAAACGTATACAATGCCCCATAAAGGATGTATTAACCTTTGCCAGCCTAAATTTTGGGAACGAAAGTTTATGTCTATTTCTAGTATTTACATTGTGTTGGCTACCTACAGTTTTAAAGTCACTGATATTTTTCCTAACATACATAATATTTTCATAGATATACTGACTAGCAACTGTTAGGATGTTGGTTTCTTTAAAGAAATCTCTTAACGAATCTCTATTGCCTAGCTTATATATGAATCTGATCGCTCTCTTCTGCAGGACGAAGATGGTCTCAATGTCTGCAGCCCGACCCCACAGTAGTATACCATAGGACATAATACTATGGAAGTAACTAAAATAAACAAGCCTAGCAGTTGCGACATCAGTTAGTTCCCGGATTCTTTTAACTGCGTATGCTGCAGAACTGAGCCTATTTGCCAATTTTCCTATATGAGGACCCCATTGAAGCTTTGCATCAATTGTGATACCCAGAAATACAGTTTCTTCTACAAGGTCTAGTTTATCATTCCCCAATATAACATTGCTGTCAACCATTTTGACATTTGGTAGTGTAAATTTTATACATTTTGTCTTTTTTGAATTTAATAATAAGTTATTAGAAGTAAACCAATATAGTACCTTAGAGAGAGCATTATTTGTACCCGCAAGGTCATTTTCTTGTCTCTTAATCTTAAAAATAAGTGACGTGTCATCTGCAAACAATACTATCTCTGACATATTTTGAACCATGAACGGCAAATCATTTACATATACGAGGAAAAGGAACGGCCCCAAAATAGATCCCTGTGGCACTCCCATCTTAACCTCCGACCCGGATGATTTAGTCCTATTTATGTCAGCTTTTTGAACCCTCCCTTCTAAATATGATCTCATAAGTTTTAAGCTCCTCCCATTCACTCCGTAGTGTTTTAATTTTAAGAGAAGTGTTTTATGGTCTACGCAGTCAAATGCCTTCGACAAGTCACAGAAAACACCTATAGCATCCTTCCGATCCTCCCATGCACTAAATATATGTTTAACTAATGTGACACCAGCATCCGTCGTAGACCGCCCTTGCGTGAAACCGAATTGCTCACTATGAAAAAGTTGATAATTATTAAAGTGTGTAAGTAGTTGACCTAGAACTATTTTCTCGAATATTTTACTCAAAACGGGTAGAACCGAGACTGGTCTGAAATTTGTGGGATCTTGCCTGTCGCCACTTTTAAATAAAGGAACGAGCCTACTATACTTCATTAGGTCAGGGAATGTACCCTCATCTAAACATTTGTTAAAGATTCTGGCCAAATGGGGTGCTAGGACATCGATAACTGAGCTAACTATTATTACTGACATACCCCACAGGTCTTCAGTTTTTTTAAGATTTAGCTTTTTAAACGCTTTATTCACGGTATGAGCTTCAATATAATCAAACGAAAAATCGTGATCGCAGGGAGGGACATTATCTTTCAAAATACTTTCTGCAAGATCAGGAGATGAATCTAAAGGAGCCGTAGTTATAATTGGAACATTTGTAAAGAATTGTTCAAAAGCCGCGGCAACGTCTTCATTTGACGTTATTAATTTATTATCTATCTTAAGCGAGAATTCGGGGTCCGCTGATTTGGATTTACCGGTTTCCTTATTTATTATATTCCAAATGGTTTTAGATTTATTAGACGATTTAAGAATTTTGGCTTTTATATGCTCGCATTTAGCTTTGTGGCAGACGGCCCTAAATAATTTTGAATATAATTTAACATACTGTAGAAAACTAGGGTCATATGTGTATGTCTTTTTCTCATATAGTGAATAAAGTGTGTCCCTACTTCTCCGGATGCCGGCAGTGGCCCATTCATTAAATTCTACCTTATTTCCTTTCGATGATAGCTTTTTCAATTTAAAAACTTTTTCAAAACTATCTGAAACGACCTTAAAGAAATCTCCATAATGGGCATTAGCATTGATGGTTTTATTTTTTTCGGTATGTAAACTACTTTGTAAATCAGTTTTAAATAATTCTAATTTTTTTGTTGTCATGGGCCTGTAAAGTATATCTTGTTCTGATTTTTTAAAATCAGATTCAAAGTGTACAATTTGACCACTGTGGTCTGACTTTAAGCAATTTATTGTAGAATAGTGCGAAAATTCACAGTCACAGTATACATTATCAAGACAGGTGGCTGTGATTTCGGTAATCCTAGTGGGCTCTAAGAAAATATTAACTAAATTAAAAGACTTGAAAATAAGTTTTAATTTAGTATTTAAAGTGGAATCTACCAGCAAGTCGATATTAAAATCTCCACAGACTATAAGGTTCTTGCTACTACTTGAAGCTACATTTAAGACATCCTCTAGTACTGATTCAAATAAACTGTAGTCACTGGCGGGGGGCCTGTATACGCTTACTACAATGTGCTTACCCACACTTTGTGCCAAAAAAGCTACTATATCATTAAAGATTATTTAGATGACAATGATGTCTGGAATTAAAGCCAGTTCAATGCATGAGTTTTAGAATATTTATATAAATCCTTTAAATTAAGGACTTGAAAAGACTAAGTTGTTAGTTTTTTTGTCCATTTTTTCTCCAAAATGATCTAGATTTTGATATGGACACCTAGTTTAACTTGAAACTACTCACATAATTTAAAATAAAGAATAAATAGTAGTAGACCTAAATAGAATAGTTCTCCAAGAACGCTTCATCCGATTGGCAAGGATTTCAAAATGTAGCCCCTCAAAGACACTGCCTGAATCCGATTACTAACATAAGATTCCAGCCAACTTAGTAGATCACCGTGTATACCGATTTCACTGCTCATTCTGTCTCGAACCCAGCATAGAGGTGGTTATAAAAATGACAGAAGTGATTCGAAAAAGTATTTTCAATAACCTAAGTTTCAAATATATTTTTATATCAAACTTCTATCGCACATATAAACACAAATTTATCAAATACACCCGTTGATTTTTTTTTACTTCATAAATAATTTGAGTTCTGTCTGAATAAAATCTATTGTTTTGACACAGAGTTGTGAAGATATGATATGATATGAGCCTGAAACAAAGACGATCGGGTTAAGGCTTTACCCTGTAGCATAACGTTTTTGAAAAAAGTCAAAACATCATTTTTTACATGACATTTATGCCTCGATTCATTTCCAGTGTGCTCGACAGTCGTGTGAGGCACGAAATTTATGGATTTTTGTTTATATCTTAATGGAGACAATGGTGACCCGACGGATGCTAATAATGAAAACCATTTAACTGAAGAAAGCGCTGCGGGGCGTGGGGCGCGAAGCATCCTCTGAGAATCGCTAGACGTACATTCACCCCCCCCCCCTCCCCCCACCCTGCTCCGCCGTGCACGAGTGTCACATTGTGACATCCCAAATAACATTACTGGGAAAGGAATCACATCTCCGTAGTTAATTACAATTATGTTATGATGGTTGAGCCCGACAGATTACTAAGATGTTGCTGTCAGAAAATTAAAGGCCGGTACTGTATTTAATATCTATTCACGGAGGTGGAGATATGAGAGTCGGATAATAATTATGCTCCAAATGCATTAGATATGTCGGAGCTGCAGGTCGATTCTGTAACGGCGCTAGATCGCGCTCATTTCTTATTCATGCCCCGCGCCGCAGCCCGCCGGGAACTCCGACAATAAGGAGATTCTGCTCTTTTATCTGATACACTTGGCCGCGAGCTGTTTTTGTTTTTTCTGTGGCGCTCTCTACAGGCGCGGGACTCGGCGCGATAAGGTCCAGCCGCCCCCGACCCCTCCTGCCGCCTACCCGCGCCACCCTCGCTCGAGTGCCCCACTCTGATTACTTTATCCCAAATCCGTCCAGCACTGAATGCAGAATGCGACTCTCTCAGTTGAACTTTGTTTGTAAATTATAACAAACATAATAATATTTCCACTGCGAACGTTAATTTGGTCGCAGCCGCAAAATTTCATAGAATTATGAGAGGTGTTATTAATGTACATACGGTCGCAAGCGTCGTCGTTATAAGTAATTAATATACACATTAAAATAAACACACACACACACACACACGCGCAAAGACACACACACAAGTCCGCGGGTGATTCCCAGTCCGTACCTGGGTGGTGAGCATCGCACCCGTCCAGCCCTGGTGCCGCGTAACTCACAGAGGTCCAAGTCAGCCCTTACATTTTGGTCTTTAGAGTATTCTTTCCGTGAAGACATAACATTATACAAATTAAGTTCATTCGTAAATATACGTTTTTGATTCCGTTCTGCTTGCGCTGTACTTTTGTGTGAATAAGTCTGTGCTGGTGTGAACGGGCGGCGATCCCGCGCATTATCGGCGTCGTAACGTTACCGAACATTACGCGCCATAACGCGCGGCGCGCGCGACGCAGCTTGAGCTCGTAAAGAGCTCGTTAAAAAATGTAATCTCACCCTTATCTTGCGGGAAGGAACCCTAGGCGAAGAACGACCTAGTCACTTTTTAACAGTTTAACTTTTGTGTACACGGAGCGTCATATTATGATGATCTTGAGACGTCTGTAGTGAATCCGATACAAAACACGTAGATTTGCGTGGTGCTCGCCAGCGCCAGGAGCCCCCGAGGGAGCTAATTCTTACTCAGGCGGAGCGGGCTGCCGATGCCGCGCCGGAGACAATGTGCCCCGCGTCGCCTCGTCGCTGACTTTATCGCATGGAACGACTGGAAAAATACCAACAACTCTCATGAACATACGATTGCAATGTAAACACATTAACTATCACTAACGTGACAGCTGTCGTTAGGTATGATAAGGGGCGGTATCCGTGGTAGCGCATCGGAACAACTCGTTTTCAATCGTCAATTCACGGTGGGTTGGCTTCTCTCTTTCTTTGAGAGAAGGCCTCTGGTGTGCATCTGTACAGTGTATAACGCGTTATTGACATGACAAAACTTACATTGTGAATGCTATCGGTGAACCGTTCAATGTCTCCGTTTTCAAAACAAAGGTCGTTCAGAGATTGTATAGCTCTAATGAAGTAAGAATTTTGTCTAAAGTTAGTGCGAGCACAAGGAACAAATAATGACAGTCTTCGGCGAGACTAGGAACGTGAGGGGACGAGGAGATTAAGCTTAGCCAACAAGTCAGGACAGTCAACAAGGCTCTGGGTTATTTTCATCAGATAGGTGATGCCAGCTATGTAATATGTATAATGTTGAAAGTTGAAGAAGTCAATTTTTGTGAAAAAATAAGCTTTTGTAAATGATACCGTATTTTTATATATAATGAATAAACGATTTACACGTGTTGGTTGTTTGGTTTTTGTGTTTCTTTCAGTAACAAGTTGTATGCTGCTTATGATAGCTATGATATTTTTGCTTAGGTTATCAAGGTTGTGATAACTCGCGATAAGTTATACAGAGAGCAGCGATTTCCATTGCTCGCGGCAGTACGGAACGAGATGTCGGAGGCGACGCGCGTGGCTGTGGTGACGGGAGCCAACAAGGGGCTGGGCTTGGCGCTGGCGGCGGCGCTGTGCCGGCGGCTGCCCGATGCCGCCGTGTACCTGACGGCGCGCGACGAGGCGCGCGGCCGCGCCGCGCTCGCGCTGCTGCAGCGGCAGGGCCTGCGCCCGCGCTTCCACCAGCTCGACGTCACCAGCCGCGCCAGCGTGGCGCGCCTACGCGACCACCTGCAGCGCGAGTACGCCGGGATCGATCTGCTCGTCAACAACGCCGCCGTCGCCAACAGCGTCGAGCTCTACGACAACACGTACGAGGAGTGCGAGCGCATCGTCGACACCGACTACCGCAGCGTGCTGACCGTGCAGCAGGAGCTGTTCCCACTGCTGCGGCGCGGCGCGCGCGTGCTCAATGTGTCCAGCGACTGCGGCCACCTGTCCAACGTGCGCAACCCGGAGTGGTTGAAGCGGCTGTCGCGGGAGGACCTCACGGTGGACGACATAAACGAATTCGTGGAGTGGTACCTGGCGGCGGTGCGGGACGGCACGTGGCGGCGCGAAGAGTTGGCGGACGGCGGCTCAGTGGCGGCCTACCGCGTGGCCAAGGTGGCGCTGAGCGCGCTGACGCGCGTGCAGGCGCACGAGCTGGCGAAGCGCGGCGTGGTGGCGGCGAGCCTGCACCCCGGGCTGGTGCGCACTGACATGACGCGCGGTGTGGGCTTCCTGAGCGCGGACGAGGCGGCGGCGGTGCCGCTGCGGCTCCTGCTGGGCGAGCCGCCGCGCCCGGGCGGCTACTACTGGTTCGACGGCGAGGAGCGCGACTGGCTCGACGCCTCCGCCGACTATTACTTCAAGTGTGCCACGCTGCGACCAGTCCAATGAAAATTTTAAATAAAAAGTTAAAACCGACTTCGAAACACTAACAGCACTAAACAGTTACAATAATTTTTTCAAATAAAAAGTTGTAATAATTGTAGCAGTATAATTTGGAGTCGGTGCCCAAAATTTATGTGCTGGTCATGAAACTGGGCACCGACTACCAATTATATTTCTATAATACCTACATATATACATACTTCTAATTATTTAAATGATTTCTAACTTTTTAGTGCTGTAGTGTTTCGAAGTCGGTTTTTATTTTGTATTATTTTTTTTTTTTTTAGTGGGGGAGCGGAAGAAAAATAAACAAGAAGTCCCTTATAACCATAATTTACCCTACTTAATTAGTTGCTTTAAAATTTGGTGTTCTCAATTTCCATCTCCGAAAGTCTTCACCAGAACATCAACAAATTATCTTGGAACTACTTTTACGCTATTTTATGAAGCATACTGATATTACCCATTACGCTTTATTTACTGCTGTCCATTGAAGAGTTCCGTTCTCCACCTCCGAAAGTCTTCATCAGATCTTCACCAAATTAAAATGGGACCAATGGGACGTTATATCTATTCGAACAAAAAAAGAATTGTGAAAATCGGTTAACAATTGACGGAGTTATGCAAAAACATACCCAAAAAATATATACGCGTTGAATTGATAAACTCCTCCTTTTTTGAAGTCGGTTAAAAAGTGTTTATATAACTAACTTGAAAGCTGATTATATTCTTTTTGTTGCACCGTGCTGAGTTTTTTTTTAACTTGAAAGCTAGAAAAGACTTTTTCAATCAAAATCCTGTATGCAAAAGACAGTCAACATCCGATTATGCAACACAATTCGGATTGGTGAAACAAGTAGGAAATATAACCAATGCAGATTTTAGACGCAAACATTTTTCTTGTTCTCTAAAATAACGAACGGAAACTGTACAAAATGCGTGTTTTACGACACAATAACTCTAAAAAAGATTGACGGTACCATGCGAGACGACTAGACGAGAGTGAGTATCAGCGGCTGGCGTGGATCAGCCACTATCTGATACAATACGTAAACAAAGAACCCTTTTTTCAAATTCAAATTCAAATTCAAATATTTTTATTCATTGTAAAAACAGAATGTTTACTTAATGAACGTCAAAGTTGTTAGTTTCACAATTAATGGATTATTTTATTTTTATTTTTTATTTTATTTTTATTTTATTAGGAAAACTAACAGCTTATCACTAACACAATAAATTACACACATAGATACAGGAAGCCAACAAAAAGTTTTCACAGCTAGCAATATTTTGAGCAATTAGCACAGGTGAAAGAAAAACGATACACGAAACAACAGACACGGTAACTATATCCAATAATAGAAGAAGGAAGATGGCACACCATTATAGTGGGTTATATCGGTAATGAGGCCTCAACCGAGTCACAAAACTTAGAGGTTAATACTTTACGGATAACGGAAATACTACTAGCGAACAAATCAATGTCTTCATTTTCAATACAAAGGTCGTTGAAAGATCGTATAGCTCTGATAAAGTAAGAATTTTGTCTAAAGTTTGTGCGAGCCCAAGGAACAAACAATGACAGTCTTCGGCGAGACTGAGAACGTGTGGGGACGAGGAGATGAAGCTTAGCTAACAAGGCGGGACAGTCGACAAGGCTCTGGGCTATTTTCATCAGATAGGTGATGTCAGTTATGTATCGCCGTACATGCAATGGAAGTAAGTGGAGTTTGATGCATAATTGGTTATAGGGTAGCCTTGGAAGTTTAAATTTGAATTTAATATGTCGAATAAATTTCTTTTGAATGCTCTCTAACTTATTAATGTATACTTTGTAACTAGGGTTCCAAACTTGTGAAGCATATTCGAGGTGGCTCCTGACAAATGCACAGTAGATAACTTTTACGGATTTAAGGCGACGCAGATTTTTGCAGGAACGAATAATAAACCCTAAGGCCTTGTAGGCTTTACTGGTAATTGAATTTATGTGCGTATCAAAGATAAGTTTGCTATCCATAATGACACCAAGGTCTCTAATTTCATGAAGTGTAAGTAAAGGTTTATTTTTTAATGAGTAATTGTTATTAAATACGTTGCGTTTACGAGTAAAGGACACAGTAAAGCATTTGGATACATTTAGGTCAAGTTTATTGTTGAGACAGTAAATATCGAGTTGCAGAAGGTCGTCTTGCAGTAATGCTGAGTCAATAGCATCGTTAACAGTTCTAAATATTTTCATGTCATCGGCAAAAAGTAAGAATTGAGAATTTTTAAAACAGTTGGAAATATCAAAAACGAATATTATAAACAGTAACGGTGCTAGTAACGACCCTTGGGGAACCCCTGAGGGTATATTAGTCCAGTTAGATTTATAGCCGTTCAGTACAACTGCCTGAGATCTGTTTTCAACGTATGATGAGAACCACCGAAATAAGTCACCCCTGATGCCAATTGCAAGTAACTTTTTCAATAGAAGGATATGATCTATTCGGTCGAAAGCCTTGCTATAATCAGTATAAATAGCGTCCACTTGATCACCGTTATCTAACTGCTGGGTTATAAAATCATTAAACAGTAGTAGGTTTGAGTCTGTGGACCGTTTCTTAAGAAAACCATGCTGCTGGGGACAAAACGACGACTTTAATGCAGCATACACTTGGTTATAGACAATGCGTTCGAATATCTTTGCAATGAGACATAACTTAGAGATTGGCCGGTAATTATCCACTCTATTTTTTTGACCTTTTTTATGGATAGGGGTGATGAAAGCTGACTTCCAGATAGCAGGCACAACACCTTCAGCGATTGATCTTTTGAATATAAGAGATAGAGGCAGAGAGAGGCTATCAGCACATTTAACTAGGAAAACCGCGGGGAGTTCATCAGGACCGGCTGATTTCGTCAAGTCCAAGTTTTTTAGCAGCTTTATAATTTCATTAGTCTCGATGACGATTGAGGCTAGATCAGCTACGACTGGCTCTGATGGTTCCTCGAACTGAGTGCATGATGTGGGATCTCTTTCAAGGAAATTTGATAGAAAATATTCGTTAAAAAGATTGCTGATATCATCGCCCGAAGTAGAAGTAGTACCTAAATAGGTCATCGAAACAGGATATGACGATTTATTAAGATTGTTTTTAATAAACTTCCAGAAATACTTCGGATTTGCCTTAATCGAATCCTCTGTGAGGTTAATGTATTTCATGTAGCACAATCTTTCCAGACGTTTAACCCTTTCTCTTAATAAATCGAATGTATGCTTATCTGATAGATTACCGTACGTCTTAAACCTTCTGAAATATTTAAATTTTTCTTTAATAGCTTTGATTAGGGGGCGGTTGTACCACAAAGGATAATTATTATCACCACGTTTGACTCGTTGAGGAATGTGTTTTGTACGCAAATTATAGACTATTCTGTAAAAGCATTGTACAGCCTCATCCAAAGACCCTCTGCAAAGAAGGTCTGTCCAGTCCGCAGCAACAAGGTCATCCTTAATCGAGTTGTAATCTCCTCGATTGTATAAAAATACGATATGATTAGTTAGTGGGAGAGACGCAGACTCGGTAAAGGGCACATTTATACAGAGCGCTTTATGATATGGGTCTTCTGGGACAAGTGGATCGAGGCATGGGGCCACAGAAATTTTCTCGCTAGCAAAAACTAGGTCCAGAATTCGGCCCTGCGCGTTAATAAATGAGTTGTATTGCTCCAAGTTGCAAAAGTTGAAGGTTTCTATAAAATGTGCGGCGCTATCACCACTTGCATTCGCGGGTACTAGACCTTCGTCGGTATCCAACCAGTCAATGAAGCTCATATTAAAATCTCCTAAAATTATAAATTTATCTTGGAAGTTACTGGAAATTACTGTTTCGATATTATCACAAAAGTTAATTAATTGGTCGGAAAAAGAGTGACCCAGATTTTCTGAGCAAAGATATAAACAACATATATTTAACTTGACTGGAGTCCGGCTACGTGGGTCTCGAAGGACAATTGATATCCAAATATCTTCAGCAGTAGACTGCCATTCGAACTTACGAGAAGTAATTAAAGAACGTTTGACGGCTATAGCAACTCCACCCCCACGGGTCTGCTTGGTCGCGGTATAGTCGCGGTCCCTACGCCATACACAATAGCGACTATCAAAAAGCTCATCGTCAAGAATACCCTCGCAGAGCCAAGTTTCAGTCAAGGTTACCACGTCATAATCACAAGATCGCAAATTTCTAAAAAACACATCAGTCTTAGACCTAAGTCCCCTCACGTTCTGGTGATAAACGTTAAGGCTCAACATGGTTACAGATGCACACGTAACACAATAGATACTTATTATAATATATAGAAAATAGATTAACAGTTGATGACATAGATTTGCTCGCGAAATGACAAATAACTAAATCGTACTTTGTGTTAAGCAATAATCGACAATAGCTTAGTATATTCAAGGCGCCAAAGAAATGTTCGTTTTCGTCGACCGTAAAACTTATGAAATATAAGTTAAAAATAGCAACATTATTATCAGCCTGACGCAAAATGAAACTTAACTCTATAGCAGCAAAGAGAAAAGTACAGTGGCTTGCGGTCCTAGTATTTGTCGGTAGCCAGAGAATGATAAGCAACGCAATACAAAAAGTTGACCATCCATCGGAAATAATGCCATAGTGAAAATAGGTCCTATTACAATTAGCAAGCAGGCCATAATTCAACGATAAGTACCTTGTTTTAACATTGTAATATAAAAGATAAGGTTCTTTTGTGTTGAACAAAGGAGCTGCTCGGTTACTAATCATACCAACGGTGTTCAAACTTAAAATTAGAATAGTTGAGCAAAGCAGAAATTGGTTACATTTTAGGATAACTTGTTTAAATCACGGGTACCGCTAACAACAAAAGCATGAGTGGAGTCGTTTTTGCGTACGTGGATCTTCGAAAATTTTACCCAGACGTATTGATAGTTCCTTTCCTTGGCAAGGGCTTTCGTCTTAGTGAGGAGCTTCTTTGAGTCGGGTGATAGATGGTCGTTGACGAAGACTCTGCTTGTGACATCTTTGAAGCCCAGCTCAGCAGCAGTAATCTTCCTGGCACGCGCACTAGCTACGAACTCTTCCTTTATGTAGCGATTTAAAAAGCTCACTACTATAGATTTTTCTTTCGAGTTGTACACCGGCACCCGGGATAAATAATTAATTGAGGTCTTCGGAAACTGGTAACCGACCGCCTTGCCAATGCTCTCGACGATGTCGAAGAGGTTTTCGTTACCTTTTACTGGAACTCCCTTGATCTCGACATTATTGAGACGGGACCATTGGTCCCTCGTTATTAATTCGTCTTTGAGTGCCGTGATCTCGGCTTCCATCGATACAACGGTGTCCTGTAGGTTGAGCAACTCTGGTAAATGCTTCTCAACATTGACCAGTCGCCCGTCAAAATCATCCAGCTTACCACTGACGAACTCGCATGTGGCCTTTACCTCTGCCAATTCCTTCCGTAAGTCCTTCACATCCTGCGTCAAACCTGGGATCTTGTAAATGACAGATTTGATGTCACGTAACTCAGTCATGAGGGACTCCAATGTGACCTTCGGAGCCGGTGGAGTTGGTTTCGTTTGACTCGTGGAACATGTTGCTCCGGATAAGCCCGATTTGCAGGAAGTACATCTCCAACTAGCTTTTCGATCGGCACCCAGCTTACGGTAGCCCACTTCGGTGACGTTGGCGCAGCAGAACCCCAAGTATTTGCTGCAGCCCCCACATTATGTGGAGAAGAAACTAACAAAGAAACTCCACATTTATTCTTTTCAAAACACGTTTTAACTTAATTAACAGAGTTTTCAACTTAAAATATTAGTCATGAATGTGTTGAACACTAGTCACAATCGTCCTTTAAATAATATTAATCTACTGTTTAATGCCAAACATCTTTGTCTTCTAAGTAATCCTTGATGTTATAGTAAGCCTTTTTGCACAGAATGTGCTTAACACATTTTTTAAATCGCGTTGTAGGTAACTCTAATATATCTTGAGGAATTTTGTTGTAGAACCTTATACAGTGCCCCATAAAGGATGTGTTAACTTTTGCAAGTCTAAATAGTGGAAATGACAATTTATGTTTATTTCTAGTATTAAAATTATGGTGGCCACCAACATTTTCGAAGTCTTTGATATTTTTTCTAACGTACATAATATTTTCATAAATGTATTGACATGCAACTGTTAAGATGTTGGTTTCTTTGAAGAAATCTCTTAGCGAATCCCTACTACCTAACTTGTAAATAAATCGGATGGCTCTCTTCTGTAAGATGAAGATCGTCTCAATGTCTGCTGCCCGACCCCACAGTAGTATGCCGTAGGACATAATACTGTGGAAGTAACTAAAATAAACAAGCCTAGCAGTTGCAACGTCAGTGAGCTCTCTAATTCTTTTGACTGCATATGCTGCAGAACTAAGCCTGTGTGCTAGTTTTACAATATGAGGACCCCATTGCAATTTTGAATCGATTGTGATGCCTAGAAAAACGGTATCTTCTACAAATTCTAGTTTTTCTTTTCCGAGTACAATGTTGTTTTCAACTAATCTTACGTTTGGTAAGGTAAACTTTATACATTTTGTCTTTTTGGAATTTAGAAGCAGATTATTTGCCGTGAACCAATCCAACACACGCGAGAGAGCATGAAGAGAATAGAAATAGATACAAACTTTATTCGTGTGGAACACATTTTAGGGAAATGTCTTGGCGCGTAGGTACATATAATATGCTAGTCCCACGCGGCTCGCAGTAAACCTCACTTTCCTTATTTTTAAGTCATTCAGGAACACGTTACGCAGTTGAAAGAACAGTCTCCGATCAGACGGGCGCCACTTCAACGCGTGCAGCTGAGCCGTTGGAATTCCGCCCTTATGGCCGTGGAATAAGGAACGAAGAAGTAATAAGCTCATGAATAATTCAGACGAAGGTTTTCCGGATTCCATTAATGTGTTGCCGCGATGTAAGTGCCGGGCGGCGCCGGGGGTGCGGGGGGCGCGGGGCGCGGGGCGTCGTGTGACGGTAATTGACGCCACTCTATCTGATCTGATACTATTCTAATCTGACACCTACCGAAGGCTTCTATCTCCGAGCTGGCTGCTAAATATTTACACAGTTACGAACAGAGAGGAGAGGCATATTCTTCGGCGACATGAATTGATTTAGACAGTGCGGCAGTGTCCCGCCCGCGGCTAGGCTCGCCAAGTTATCTCCTCGTCTAACTTCTTTATGGCCTGGCGATAAGGTGTGTTTTGCCGCGCTCGACCACAGCCCGTAGTCTCTCGCTCCATTTTGCATTGTTTCCGATTTCCTTATTTCAATCTTCAATCTGTTTTTGTATCGGAACAAGGAGCGGGAACTTTTAATTGATTTGCTTTAAAAGTTCTTTTTATGTCTTTGTGATTACGATTTACTTTGTTTCTTTGTAGATTAACTCGTTCCTTGGGAATGCCAATATTTTTTGGCCGTTTGTTTTTACGCGCTTTCTTAGAGCGGAGATAGGAGTTGGTGTCGATTTATTGCAACGACTTTAACACACGACCACAAAACATTAATTAAGAAATATAGGACGGAGTCAGTCATAGAATTAAGAAAAACTCGGCCAAGTGCGAGACGGACTCGCGCGATGAGGGTCTCGTATTAATGATAAATGCATATTAATTTGTGTAACTTAGCAAAACTGTCTTTTCTTCTATTGAGTTAGTACTTTTTTTATTTAAATAAATAACAGTAAAATTAAAGCCCGTCTGTGTGCGGCTTAGCTCAGAGACTATTGGTACTACAAAGCTGATATTTGGCGTACATTTACATATTAATCATGCCAAAAAAACGGTAGAATAAAATGTTTAAATATGTGTTTTTTCGAGTATCTTCACTACACCTAAATTGGGGATGTTTTTTTAGTCTACCTCGTAGTGTAGGTGAAGAAAACGATTTTCCGGATACCGTTTGAGAAGTATTAAGCTTTATCGCACATATACCTAGCTAAAAAAGGAAAACTATCGCAGCTTAGTAGGCTTCACAAGTTAACGAGTAATATCGACCAATTAATAATGAAAATCTTAGTATAAACTTCATTGAAAATTACTTTGATTAAATTGTTAGTTGTGTAAAGCACGTATAAGTAAAATAAAATCCTAATATCTTTTATAAAACCCCTCCTTTTACGCTGCGAGTCACCCGACACGTACTTGACCGATTTCTTTATTATGTGTTGTAGTAAAATAGAATAGATAGATAGACAGAATATTCTTTATCGTACTGTAACTGTAACACGCTACTTTATTAATAAGTAATGCTCAATAATCAAAAGATTGGGGCATTAGGCTTAGTACTAGGGTATGGAAATTGTCCTTAATACATTACATTTACTGATTTCTTGTACATTTGTGAATAAGTATGTGACTTTCATTCGACCTTCTAACGTTCGCTTCACACGTGAATGAAAGTCGGTTAAATATTTCTGAATAAAACCGCCGTGCCGTTAAAATCTCGGTATTCCGAAAAAAAAGACAAATATAACCTCTTTTACGTTAGGAGACTAGGGGCCGGTTTCCTAATTGAGAATTTAACTAAGTCAATACTAGCCTTAAGTAACGTTTTATCACGCTCTTTTCTGAGAAAAGATTAGCAATTAGCCGTAAGTGTTTTTGTGTTTTTTAAGTGTCTTGTTTATTTAAAGGTTATTGTATCGAGACATGGTATTGCTAGAAACTGACAGCTCGTAGATTCTCAGTTGATGAAAGTTTTATTGATTCTCGCTCTGTTTTTCGCTTTAAAAATTAAACAGCCCATATTCTGCTCAGGTTCTCAAATTTACCTGTTTCCTCGAAAAAAAGAATAAAACAGAACTTTATTTATTTAAGGACAGTTCCCAATTTCCCTAGTGTGGGGCCAGAAGCAATGTATGTGCCTGTATGTAAATGTTATGTTTATGTTTTATTGTAGGATTTTAGTCGATAACGTACTTCCGTGCATGGCGTACTTCCGGTTTCGTATACTCTTATATATATTTTTCGCTTTAAAAATTGAATTATATAAGCCCAGGATCTCAAAGTTACTTATTTTGGTCGAAAGAAATATAAAAAGAGAACTTACTTTTTTAGAACAATGCCCATTGTATGAAATAGACCAAAACATAAAAAAAAATCGATTTATGTATTCAGGACCCTAGAGATTGTTTTCATTATTTCATTAACAAAAAGACGTTATAGACATATTAATAAAGTCGTTTGGCACCCTTCGGATGCGGAACTCTCAAACGGAGCGGTGTGTCTCTGTTGCTGCAAATGGTAGCTGCCTCAGGGTGCGAGCCCTTAGCGCTGATTGTCAGTCGCAATCAACAGCTATGAATGTTCAGAGCGCGCCTATGTGTACCTATACTAGATAGATAGATAGATAATATTTTATTTGTACTTTTTGACACACACACACCCTACTGTATCAAAAATTGATAAAATGAAAATGCAATCACATAAGTTATTTTATTTGTTGCTACTATTTTTATACCATCGTAAATATGTTTATTTAAGACGTCGTTGTTTCTCACTAACAGACTTTCTCATAAATACACAGCAATATACTTATTGCATCAGGTACGTCCTTGTACATTTACATTGTAGAATGGTGCAATAAAATAATATTATTATAATACTCTATTACGTAATGTTCCTGTAATAAACATTTTAAGCCTGTAAAAATATGAAGGTATATGCGTATAATAAAAAAAATAATGGGATAGCGAAGATGTGGTGGGGCTTGAGGTGAACACAGAGTGTCATGTCGGCCGAGATATCAAACTACCTAGAGGTACATTAATTGAAGTGCAGTGCAGCTGCGGGCTGCTGGCGGCACTGCTGTAGCTGCAGCTCGGGCATTTATTGCGAGAGACTAACTGAAAGAACGATCTTCGGCGGTCGCTTCCTGTACATAATCATAATATTAGCATTATCACAGTAAATAATCATCCGCGGGTCGGGAGCAGCATTGGGCCGGATTATGGAGGTCGATCTGCCGCTACCTTAATGTAAAGATATGAATATCTTCCTCGTTAGGGATAAAGAAAATAAACAAAAATGTTACTTAGTATCAGCTACACGTACAAGGTTTCCCGGCTGCGCTCGCGCTAGCTGCCGGCCCGGCTGCGCTCGCGCTAGCTGCCGGCCCGGCTGCGCTCGCGCTAGCTGCCGGCCCGGCTGCGCTCGCGCTAGCTGCCGGCCCGGCTGCGCTCGCGCTAGCTGCCGGCCCGGCTGCGCTCGCGCTAGCTGCCGGCCCGGCTGCGCTCGCGCTAGCTGCCGGCCCGGCTGCGCTCGCGCTAGCTGCCGGCCCGGCTGCGCTCGCGCTAGCTGCCGGCCCGGCTGCGCTCGCGCTAGCTGCCGGCCCGGCTGCTAGCGCGAGCGCGAGCGCAGCCGGGCCGGCAGCTAGCGCGAGCATTTCGCAGTTGACGATGTTATTGCGATGGGTCAAAGTAAAATATTGTCTCTAGAGCGCAGATATCTCCAATAACAGAATGTTACAAATTGTAAGAAAAATACAGCGTTGAAATAAGAGAAGTGGCTAGTTAAGTCGGCGACTGGGTTGGGGCGCTCGCGTTGCAGGCCCGGCCTTCGCTCGCTTCGCTTAGTAAGTTTCTACCCAAAATATGTTATATCCAGGTTGCCGACCAACTATAACTAAGAACCTAGATTGTACCATTGTACTTACCTCCAATGCTTGCGTTTTGTACTGTTTCAGGCGTCGGTGATACTTCGGGGATTTACATGTCCAGACTTATAAGCTTCTCATTCTTGTGCGTAATAATGAGAATCTTATAAGCCCTACGTGTGGGGTAGGGTGATTTACCTGGATTGAGAGACATCTATCTGACGTGCTGAGAGCGCGAGTGACCCCGCTATAGAGGACACGTGTCTTTTAGCAGCGGAGGAGCTTTCGCGCAGCAAATTCAATCGCGGGGAGCGGCGGCAATCAGCTGCGACGTGCCGGAGTAGACACCCGCGTCACTGCTAAGGGATATCACTTCATTAGTGGCACCGCCATACATCCTGAAGACTGACTATCCACGTGCACGAGCGGGAGAGCCGCCTATTGTCACAATAGCACTGGAAATAGCGTATATGCTTAAATCTATGAGAACGAATGATTCTATCCCGTATGTAACTTAGTTTTCATCTGCAGATGTGTATAGGTACCGCATTCTTCATAGCTGCCTGTACAAATTATTGAACTCCTGGTTAACTCGAATTTTAGTTGCCAATTATTATACTGTGTTACAATCACACCGAATCATGACCACAGATCAGGATTTATGTAACAAGACACCGCCACCTGTGCCGCCAATGCCGGTGCTAAGGCCGTTGTAGGGGAATTTATAAGGCAAATCGGCCCTTAGCGAAAGATGTATGTGATCCACTCACCTGGTCCGCAGCCGCAGCTCTGTATCCGGGGCCCCGGTGATGTCTGAGGTGCTGGTGGTCTTCTTGCGCTGGTTGGACTAGAAACGTTCTTTAGAAAACGCGACGTATTTATTTTTAGAGGATATTTATATTTGCGGAGCAGCGAGTTGGCGCGCTTCACGGTCGGCCATAGAGAAGAGTTTTATTTTATTCGGTGCGTTTAGTGTCTGCACCGAGCGAACGTTTGGTTCGTGAACCCATACATCTTTTGATATATATAAAAAAGGAATACTACTGAGAACAGGAAAATAGCAATCCTTGTTTTGTGCTGGCTGGATGTTAAAGTACGGAACAGCATTGGATACACAGAAAGGTCGTGGGGCGAGGGCGCGAAGAAGACGCATCGTATATCCAATTAACTTTCATATAAAACGGTGCGAGGGCACGAACTCTACAGAACGAATCGCGTCTTTTCCGCGCCCTCGCCTCACGTTGTTCCTGTGAGTCTCACGCCTAAAGCAGAACCCGCGCTTCCCCACTTCCATTCCAAAGGACTATTGTGAAATAAGGTCACGCGAGGCTCTTGTTTATTGATAGTACCTATTGTGTGCTTGCATTTATGCACGCATCATTGAATCGTGAAGTAGTAAATTACAAATAGCGTATAATCAAGATCTCGCGCGATCAGCAGTGCGCTCAGTATTTATGGCAGCAACTATAATTTAAATTAACACATATACAACAACAATAAACACCCAGTAGCCCAGCGCGGCTCGACAGGCACGTGTATAATCTCGGCGACTCTATGCATACGTAGCGAGCACCGCAGCAAAAACACGCACTCTCTCAACTAAAACCGTGCAAAATGTGCTCTAATTTAAACGTAATGCTGTAATGCTGTGCCGGCAGCCGGTAGCCGGCAGCCGGCAGCCGGCAGCCGGCAGCCGCGGCCGCGCCGGATGCAACTTTTATGTCAACATTAGGCGGTGGCGGCGCGCGGCGTGGCACGTCTGCATCATTGCTACAGTCACCGTGCAGCTGTGTACAGAACAATGCAGTCTTGCAACGATCGATCTGTAACTCTACTTTATCAAATATAACATTACACATTTTCATGTATGTACCAGGGACGTAATGTTGGTCGCCCTAATTATAAATAAAATAAAAATAACCTGTAACTAACATAAACAGCCTCTAAATATCCGGCTTCAGGGCCTGTGCCTTCTCTCAGAGATAGTGAAAGACGGAGAGTATGGGCTTGATCACCACGTGTGCCCAGCCTAAAACTAAAATAATTTAACTATAGGGGTAACTGCAGCACAAATGAAGACTGCGATAATACTGACACGGGTGACTTAAGATCTATCCACGTTACAACGAGCCGATTACGTGTGAATGCAAAGATAAAACAAAAATAATTTTAATATACTCATAGGATAGAAGAATACGATACGAATGCAAAAAATACGACCCCTTTGATACCCTTCGAGACCCACCAACGATCCGTCAGTCATCGCCGAATGTCACCGTTTCTTAACCTTAAGGATGATGATTTTAGTTTGAAGCCGTAGCGCCCACATGTTAATAATCCTGTACCTACGCGAAAATCAGAGTTGGTCAGCCGGCGTCTCCCAGCCTGACTACTGTAGACACCCACAGCTCTAGCCGAGAGCTGCGATACCTTCTGTACAGACGGCGACATAGTATCGCTGTTTGCGAGCGGCTCGCTGCCGTGGCGAGACCTGTACACTTGAGGCGAGACGTCAGCTTGAGAAGTTTTATGATTGTCATATACATAAAGCCATTTTTTATTATAACGTTTTAAAGAAGCACATGTTGCCTGCGAAAACAAAGGAAGGTTATTTTTTTACACGCGTATGTATTATGTATTTTGCTGAAAGAGAATACTTCTTGTATTAAGCACGCCCTCGTACATTTAAATATGTAATTAGTGCAATAAATGATAAAAATAATAATATGTATGTATTGTCAATATACAGGAAGTAATATTGTCTATCCAGTTGTTTGCTCGTAAACTCACGCCTGTATTCCGGGGGGGTAAGCAGAGGCCAGGGTTTGCCATTTGCCACGATCCTGACGAACTTCTTTCATCAAATTTATTAGTCGTTGCATGCGCGCACGCCGGTTTGGGGTAGGTCAATCATTTATCTTATTAGTTAAAGAAAAATTAACCCCTATTACCAGTTCCTCACTTTGATAGTATGTGTTTAAAAAAATATATACCCAGACCAAACTAAATGAAACGAAATGTACTTATGTATATTATCTGGTGACCACCTAAAGGCACACGGCTAGTAGCTTGACGGATTCCGACAAATGAAGTGGCAAGTTGAAATGTATTGACGACGCGAGTGTACATTTTTATATGTCATCACGTAGGAAACAAAGTGGTGGACGTTAGCAGTTATGACGTTGGTAAAAAGTCATTTCATCATCATCAGCCATTTGACGCCCACTGTAGGACATAGGCCTTCCTCATGATTTTCCAAGCTTCTCGGTGTTGTGCCGCCCACATCCAGCGACTCCTTGCCACCGTAACCAGGTCATCAGACCATCTGGGGAGAGGGGCTACGCAAAAAATCACTTAAAAGTACGAAATAAAAACTTAAATAAAAAAGAAACCCACAATTCGACTGCTGACCATTAACTAGCCGGCGGAACCAATCCAGGTACTCGCAATGTTGAATTTGGGTCCCCCTGCCTATTAGTTAATTCTCAGCCGTGTGGTTGGTAACTTTGTATTTCAATTTTTTAATAATTTGTTTTGTTAGTAATTGCAGCGCCATTATACATTGTAGCAAACTTAAACAATAGTAAGATTTTGAAAAGCGCCCTCTGGTGACAAGAATGAAAACGTCTTGTAAATAAATTGGAAATTTTATCGACGACGAATCCATTGAGATCTTATTTTTCAAAATTGGTTAAGGGGTTATATGGGAACATAGAATGGGACATATTTACATACACACGAACCAAACATATTACCTTCTTTTTGGACTCTGCCGCGGTTGGTTAATAAAGAAACCTGCCTCGTAACACTTTTTATCATTCGGGTTTTTGTATTTACAATTAATGTTTATCTTAAAGAAATAACGTGAATTTAATTAATGTTTCACATTATATGTGTTGCGATGTTTTATTATTAAGAATAAAATTGAGGCCATGCTTCAAACAAACTCACTTGCCGGCAGAGCTCCGTCTAGGCAAAACACAGTGCAGACGGGATAATAAATTAACTATAAAACGAATCTGTTTGAACACGCCGCCCGCCGTGCCGGGGCGCGAGAAGCCACGCTCTGCTACGGCTAACTTCATCCCGCCTTGAGCCCGATTATGAATTGATCTATGGCCCAAATACCCTGATATCTAATAAAAGTGCCGTAAATTTGTGTGCATTGGCTCTATTCTCGACACAGTTTGTATACATAAATAATTTAGGCTCTAATCCTGCCTCCACAAGTGCAGCGACACAGGGCGAAAATGCACAAAAATAATAAACAGAAGTGCCACTTCCTACTTTATTGCGTATGGAGACGTGATTCAGCGATGCGTACAATGAAGTTGAGAGACATGGAGTTAAACTGACTTCTGTGCATATTCTATCCGAGGCAAATTAAATGGTGGTTAAAGATAAATTAATTTTCATTTCTCCGCCGAGCCGACTGCTTGGCGCGGCGCGAACGTGAGTCTAACGCGGCACACTTAGATTGACGCGGTACACTCAAGTCGAGCCGACCCTCTGGCGCGGCGCGGACGCGGAGGCGGCGCACTCAAGCGCTAAGCGCGCCGCGCGTATGAATATTCACGCGCGCTTATCTCGCGCCGCGCGCCGCGCCGTCTGCCGCTTACGCCGAGTGACGGCTACGACACATTTAAATTGCTAAATAAATTATGTGTCATGCCGTCGCCTCACCGCACCACTAGCAGATGTATTAACAACCAACGGACCAACAAATGGATAACTCGAACATTTATTAAAAACATGTAAGTATCCAACTAAATCAAAGTGACACTCGGATATCCCTTCTGCTCTCTCTACCTACACAAAATTTCGATATTTCTCATCTCGAATCATCTCATTTTGTGTAGTTTCTAAAAAACCGGAATTGTGCTAGTTGGCCTCGCCCACGAAGGGTTCTGTACCATTATCTATACAACATTTGAATATTTCAAACTTTGCTCATTGTCACATAACTTATATTTATTATTTGCTTGTGTAGGATGCAAACGGTCACCACAGTTGAAGTTTAGTTTATCTATGTAGCTTAGTTTATCTTATCCATCTTTATTAATTTCGGATTTGCGTTAATGAGTCAATCAGTACTTCTCTCTCTAAACCAATAGTACTTAATGGTTAGAGATAGGACAAATAAAAAAAAAAAACTTTTAGTTTTAAGGCAATTTGATCATATTGGTCGTGTCAGCTACTGTGCACTTCATTAGACGAACAATCTTAATAAAAAATTGTGAAACCTCACTAAACATAATATTTAAATAAACGAACTAACTTTTCATCTAATAAAATACACGATACGTCGGAACGTTAAAGAAAATGAGATAAATTGTATTGTATTTTCGAGTGAGATAATATGAGATGCCAAGTTTATTGCATACACGGAATTAGCAGTATTTTAATAAACACGGAAAAATAACTCTGTTTTCAAGTCGCTCTTTTTATTAGGATCTAAGTAAATTATTAGCGAAATAAATATTTCTTTGCAACGACATACAGTTCAAAAAATCATGTTCATCATCATCAGACATTTGACGCCCACTGCAGGACATAGGCCTCCGTCGAAGTTTTCGTAACCATGAGGGGTTTTGCCATAATCGCCACGCTTGGCAAGCGGGTTGGCGATCGCAGTATGCGGTTGGAATCTCAGGAAGATGCTGCTGTCTCTTGGTAAGTGATTTCCTTAGTCGCCTTCTACGCCATCCACGGAAGGAAATGGAGTGACGTTATTTTTAATCCGGCGTCACACGGAAAAATCATGTTATCTACAACAATTACTTTAGCCGAAAGCCATTTATTTACATTAATGTTTTGGTGGGATTCCACCGGAAATGTCGTTTTGGAATTCAATCAGACTGCGATGGTGTTCTCATTGACTAGTAATTTTGTGATATGGCGGTTTTACGTGTAGCTGCGTGGCAACGGAAGGACTACGCCGTAGCTGTGTAGCACGCTACGTCTGGGCTACGTAGTACAGTATGTTTCTTTGAGTTCACTTGAGTATATTTTTCGGCTAACTTTTTGTATCAAACAAATAGTGTGGATCGTGTGAGGCGATGCGGTGCAAACCACTGAGCTCATTGCCACTCCCGGACCATGACTCGCGTTTCTCTTAACTCTCGTCGGAACCTTTTTTCCACCAACTTTTTTGAATCTCATTAGTGGAGCCAACCATGAGCGATGATTGTCGAAAAATCCTTGAAAAGAGCTCAGTTTAGTTTTTATTTAGATTTATGCCAGAAACTAATCAATCACGGTTACTTCCGGAACGGAGTTATTTACTTTTTCTATCCACCTCCATTAGGGTTATTTATTTATTCAATAAGTTCCTCCTCACCACCCTCCCGCCGCCCCGACCCGGCCCTTGGCCCACATTGTGCAGAAAAATGTAAAGCCATAATATTGTTGGTTGGTCATTTCAACTTTTGCCAACAAATGCTCGTTTTTATCGCCCGTTTTATCGGGGGTCGATGTTAAACACACGGCGCAGCTTATGGCGGCATTGTCGCGTCATTTCACCGGTCACGGCGGTTCGCACACACACACACACACACACACATACATATGCTCATGTAGCTTATCTCAAGCACCTAATTAACTACTTACGTCCGTCGGCTGCGCTCGCCTGATCGACGCTAATCGGGTTAGATCGGAAACGGTCGGATTTTGCAGACCATTTATTTTTACCGCACAACCAGCGACTGCTTTCGAGCTACATTATAATGAAAACCATTTCAATTACAGTTTTCCGCAGTCGGTCCATGCAGGTAATTGTTTAAGTTATGAAGTAAGTTGGAGCACGTGGAACGGGGACAAACAAAAGTGATATCATTGAGGGCACAATTAATTCGGTGGAGGGAAATTCCGAGCATATCGGCAGCACATCGGCGGCGTCATTAAATCTAAACTGTCCAAGCCAGGCGGCCGCGCCAATTAGACCCGCCACTGCCCGCGCCGCCCGCGCCCCCCGCCCATCCGGCTTCCGCGCGACTCCCAGCGCGCCATTCGATTGCCGGAAAATCTATGGGCGCAAAGTTCCGCTGCGGACGCACCGGGGCTTGCCGACAAAACGTTCCACTTGCCGAATCTCATTAATGGCACGTGCATTGCCGAATGTCGGCTGCCGGCATGTCGCGGTGCATCTGAGCTCAGTCGAACGTTTCGTCCCACTCTTCTATCATCCGTCGATTGCCCGCGCATGACCATCAACTACATTAAATCCCAATGTATCTTCCACTGCGACTTTTGTTAGGATGCGTCGTACTTACAACGATCTGGTGGCAGACAACAAAGATGTAGACATAGATATTTTTCAGAGCTTTTACGTCTTTATAAAAGCTGTCCGAGGCGCCCTCAGAGCACCCTGAGAAAATAAAATAAAATAAAGTAAATTAATATAAGGGTAATTAAGTTAAGGTTAAAATTACAAGTAGTCTAAATGCATGCTAGGTACACAAGTTTAGGGTCATAGGCTTCTGATCTGTAATGTATGTAAAATTTGGTAAATGTGTCTGTAACCTGTTTTGTATTCTAAATAAAATAAAATAAGACTGCTACGAGCAGCTCTTTAACGCGCAGCTCCACCGTTGCCAGTGTGTTGCTGTGCTATCCATTGCTTTGCCCTTTATACACATTCACTGATTAAATTACTACGAGTTAGCTCCCTTCGTGAACAATGAAATGGCTGCAAGGCCCTTTTAAGACTCTGATTTATGATGAAACTGAAAACAGAATTATAATTCTGAAAACAATCGGCCAGCGCTGTTTTTGTGAGAAGTCTTTGTCTTTGAATCATGCAGAAGAACGCCTTCAAACTAAAGCACTATTACATAAATTAATCTACTATTTACTACTGTGAATTTGAATTGCGAATTGATGAAGTGCGCGACGCCGCTTCACGCGCTATTGTAACAAACATAGTAAGTGGCGACTCGCACCCGCCGCCGCCGCCGCCGCCGCCGCCGCCGCCGCTGTCAAGAGCAAACAATAATTTCATCTCTCATCGCGCGTTGCTTTCTCACACACTAGAAACTTGTAATGAAGTATAAATAGAACTGTTTAAGCTGCAAATAAGTCTCAGTGCGCGGTATGGCAGCTCGCCTTCTGAGACTATAATGGCTTCTTAATGTTTTCTTTCATTTCGACATGGGTGTTAAAAGCCGCAATTGTGACTTCGAAGAACTTATTGCAGTACTTGACACTGTTTTAAATAGATAGAAGGATAGATAGAGAACACTTTATTGCATAGCCAGGTGAAAGATATTACAAATAGGTAGCTCTTTATTTCTTGTAGACACTCTGGGTAAGTGTTCACGTGCCCGGTCAGTCGAGTAATTATTATTCCTTGACCTAATCAAAATTCAGAACCCAATAGTTGTATCGATCTATTCGTGGCAGATGTATTAAACAGTTCTAGATAGTTACGATATGAGCGACTTCCTAATAAAAGGGAATGCTCGTTAACAGTACCCTAGAAATAGTTGGGAGTCTCAGAAAATATCGTAATATCTAAATCGTAAAATAAAAATATTAATTAAATAGTTTTCCGTAAATTATCCTTTTCGAGTTTTCCAAAAACAAAGTATAATTTTTTTATGAGCATGTTATGTGATAATTTTTGAAGTTAAATAAAATACAAAGCAATATTCAATGAGCATTTTATTTTTTTAGCGGGTTTAGTGGCCTAATTACGCTCACCAAATCCTGAGCGATTCCAATCGTCTAACTGTCAAATTCTATACTAATTTGACAGTTAAACGATTGGAATCGCTCAGGATTTGGTGAGCGTAATATAGGGGCTGATCTTTTCGGCTGCTGTTACGTCGGGAATGCTGTCGAGACTCGCATTTTTGGTAGTTTTAATAAAATCAATATACTTTTATTAATGTAATTTGACGACTGAGTAGATAATAAAATACGATCATGTTAAATATACTTTGGTTTTCCTATACTTATATACTTAAATTTTTGTAAAGTAAGGTTATAGGTATCCAAATTATTAATTTTAGTATCAAAATTTCTCAATCAAAATCTAGATACAAGATAAGAAAAATATATCTTGAATGTCTACATTTATCAAAAGGATACCTATTTTTTTAACAATCATTAAACATGCTAGATGGTGCGATTGAGACGGCGTACCACACGTAGATTCCACTTTAAATACTAAATTAAAACTTATTTTCAAGTCTTTTAATTTAGTTAATATTTTCTTAGAGCCCACTAGGATTACCGAAGTTAAAAGAATCCGAGAACTAACTGATGTCGCAACTGCTAGGCTTGTTTATTTTAGTTACTTCCATAGTATTATGTCCTATGGTATACTACTGTGGGGTCGGGCAGCAGACATTGAGACCATCTTCGTCCTGCAGAAGAGAGCGATCAGATTCATATATAAGCTAGGCAGTAGAGATTCGTTAAGAGATTTCTTTAAAGAAACTAACATCCTAACAGTTGCTAGTCAGTATATCTATGAAAATATTATGTATGTTAGGAAAAATATCAGTGACTTTAAAACTGTAGGTAGCCAACACAATGTAAATACTAGAAATAGACATAAACTTTCGTTCCCAAAATTTAGGCTGGCAAAGGTTAATACATCCTTTATGGGGCATTGTATACGTTTCTACAATAAGATCCCTGAGGATATACTAAGCTTGCCAGAAACGCGGTTCAAAAAATGTGTGAAGCGCACTTTGTGCCAAAAAAGCTACTGTAACATTAAAGATTATTTAGATGACAATGATGTCTGGAATTAAAGCCAGTTCAATGCATGAGTTTTAGAACATTTATATAAATCCTGTAAATTAAGGACTTGAAAAGACTAAGTTTGGAGTTTTTTTGTCCATTTTTTCTCCAAAATGATCTAGATTTTGAAATGGACACGTAGTTTAACTTGTAACGTTCATTAAGTCGCAGTTTCTGTGCTACTTTGAATAAAAAAAATTGATTTTGATTTTGATTTTAATAGCAGCCTCAAATAAAAGTATCTACAGAATAAAGTATCAATCATTCGTTCGATTTCTGGTCCAGATATTAGCAAATGTTATTTCACTGCTAGGCACAGGCCTGCCCCAGAGCACGCAATAAAAACGATTCAGCATAACCTCAAATTTAATAGAACATTTTATTCAATAAATATTTCTGAATTCCGGAAACCATTTCTGCCGATATTTTTCATGCATACCTAAGGACTTTGTAGAATTAGGTAAATTTTATTTGATGAAGACATGAAAAGCTAATCTGCATTCTTCTTTTAAGGGTGATTTGCACCATAGACTACGCGACGATAAGAGTCGAAAACAAACCTCGAGCACAGTACAAATAAAGATAGTAAGTAATCTTCGGGCCCGCGCGAAGCATAATAGCCTACACTATGAGCCTACGCGAGGGAGGGCTGTAGCTCAGCGACGCCGGCGCCGGGCGAGCGCGCGAATGCGAGGGCACGAGGCGAGGGGCTCCACAAGGTGCAATGTTTATGCAGCGAGCGGCGCGGGCCGGCCGCCGCCGCCGCCGGCCGCTAGTTGCTTGCTGCATTGGAAAGTAGGTATCTATCACGTATAGGCAGGCGGTTACGACGTTCATCGTTCTTTATCAAATTAGTTTACTTATAGTGGAGTGAAGAAAGTTTCTGCACAGTAATCTTACTTTAAACAATATAATAAGTTAAGTTAAGGGGGGCTCCCATACAACAAACGCGATGTTTTTGACGTTTTTGTTCGATATAAATAACGGAAACAGGTAGATGTTTGAAATATTCACAGGATATTTAGTTATATATTATATTCAATTTCAGTTAAGACCGATGGGTCCTGGGCGGTGGTGCAATGAAGCTATGAAATAAAAAGAGCTCAAACTGAAGCTAACTGCAGCGACTGCAGCGCCGGGGACAGGTGTGTGTGACGCACACCAACTGATGTTAGATGAACTGCAAAAATAAAAGCTTCCCCCACAACGCCCTCTCGCGTCTCCCCGCGCCGCATAATTTCACCATTAAGTCAATTACGACAAGAAGCGCGTGCCTGAAAAATTATTATTACAGCCATTATTATCATAGCCACAAGTGGCGTGAAACGTTTTAGTGACAACCCTAAATGCGAATTTATGTTCTTCAGCACCAATTCGTTTATCGCGTCGGTAGTCATCTCTCGCTGTTACGAACGCCACTAATATTTTTCTAGAAAGATACTAAAGGCTAAATAAGCAACCACCGTGATGGGAGCAACCGTGAGGCACGGCGCGCAACAACTTCGTGAATGAGCTCAGAAAGTTTGGGCGGCAGCTGAAGCAAGCTAAGCCGTTATGAGCCGGCGGGTTTTGTCGTGTTCTATAAACTTATTGCGCCTAAGCCCGCCCGCAGGTATCTTACTTGACTTCATGACAAAGTTTTCAGTTTTCTTTAATAGCTTTTCAAGTGGGGAATTTGCCTTTTCGTTGCCACTAAACGTTCAGCTGGGTTAAGGTAAAAAATGTTTATTCATCGGCAAGGGCCGTCCGCGATCTAGAGTCGTTCGCCGCAGAAGTGCGGCGCCAGTTACAGAGTGTGCGGCGTGCAGCTGCTGTGATGGAGTCGATGGACAAACCACTGGCAAATTGTAAGCTTATCATGAAGCTAGTTTAAGATGCATTTGAATAGACATATTCTGTGCTTAAGTATATTTTGCTCATTTAATTGATCCATACACAATCGCGTGTCGGTGCGATTGCAGTGACGACGGGCGCGAAGGTGCCGCCGGCTGGCATTCGGCTGGTGTTCCACTGCACTTTATGAATATTGAGTGGCTTAATTATGCCGTTTCTGGGTGGTTTTAATAGTGCGCAGCCTCTGGCTGAACCAGTCAGCGGGATTGCCCGCCGTCCTCTTATCTTTTTGAGCCAATAAAAGCTCCCCGCGGAGAATTACCACTAAATCCGGACTTTTACTTTTATTTTGAACCCCTACTTTTAATTAAAATAGCTAAATGGCCTAGTTGCACCAAAATTGTAGGTTCATACTCGTAATAATAAAGGGCCGCTTCAATATCAAGCATATAGAAGAAGAAGAAGAAGAAGAAAGACATTTATTATACCAACAAGATACATCACAGAAACAAAATAAGCACATAAGTAATATAATATGCATAACAACAGAAAGAAAACTAAATACACAACATACAAAACAAATAAATAAAACAGGACCATAGATGTAGCCTGTGGTGTATCTACATTGCCACAAAAGGCAGCTGACTCAGCGTTGTGCTGGGGAAGTGATCCCTCAGCGCTGATTTTCAGTCAGTGCATATCAAGCTAAGTTGAAAATTCGCCCGTAACGTAACCGAGCAGAGCGTAAATATGAAAAGTTTGATGTGCGGTCGACTATACAGCACGTCATATTACGGATTAACTTCCTCAGTCCTGATCTTGAAAACACAAATTGAAAACCATTGTTATTTTCAAGGCTAGGACTGAGGAGGATATACGTAGGTATTGAAACTAAATCTAAAAAACCGTCCAAGTACGAGTAGGAATCGTACGCCGAGGGTTCCGACGTTCTATTTCACTACATATTATTAACATCATATTACGTATTTAGCAAAAATGTGTTATGAGCATTGTTCTGCGCGCTATATGCCCCGCCCACTGCCACTTCAACTTACTAATCCGCTGGGCTATGTCGACGACTTTCGTTCGTCTACAGATCTCATCATTTCTGATTCGATCTCGTAGAGAAATTCCGAGCATAGCCCTTTCCATAGCTCGTTGCGTGACCTTGAGCTTTCTTATGAGGCCCATAGTGAGAGACCACGTTTCAGTGCCATAAGTCATCACTGGTAACACACACTGGTTGTATAATTTTGTCTTGAGCGATTGAGGTATATTAGACGAAAAGACTTTTCTAAGTTTCCCGAATGCTGCCCAGCCGAGTTGGATTCGACGATTGACCTCTTTCACGAAGTTGGACCGGCCTAGTTGGACTGTTTGTCCTAAGTAGACGTATTCGTCTACAACTTCGAGAGTCGTGTTCCCCAATGTTATTGGGGTGGGCACAACACGGGCGTTCGACATGACCTTCGTTTTGTCCATGTTCATTTTAAGGCCCACACGTTGGGAAACTCGACTGAGGTCTTCGAGCATTATGCCGAGGTCTTCCATCGTTTCTGCCATGACTACTATATCGTCGATACAGAAGTCATGGCAGCTTGAATCACTGCCTAAATATTAAAATAAAACTCTGCAAAAAATACCACACATAGTTCAGATGTTTATATACCTAGAGAACATGTAAGTTTTTCGAAAAGCCTTCTAAAACATATTGAAAAAAATCTAGCAGGCCTCAAATCTGATATTCCGTGGCGTGTCTCTAATCAGAATCTAACATACGATGATAAATTGCTCAAAAAGTAAAACATACTTTTACGATTAAATTATGTTCCCGTATTACAGATTAGTTAATAGTACCTATAAATTAAATTCCATATAAAATTAGACGGTGGTATTGTCACAAAATCATATTTTCTGAGATTTGTGATATTTTGTAAGATATGTATAACAAAGCCTAAACTGTAGCAAGTGATTGGTTTTGAAATGTGTTTACCATTTTGAAAAAAAAAACGAAATAACATATATTTTCTGACTTCTGTGGTTATGACTTCTGAGTCATTTGGTGGCTTTTCGAGCACCGAAGTCAGAAAATCACTCCATGCGGGTCAGGTTTCTTAAGAAAATCCTAATTAAATATTAGCTAAAACACACAATTCGCCAAGTGAGAATTTGATTTGGTGAAAATTTGTATTTCTGAGGAATAAATAAGCTAATTGTCTCATTCGAGGGTTGATTTTGTTTTACAATTTTATTATCCATATATTTTTGGTGAATCAAATTACTATGGAGACCTGGATGAAAAATACATAGGCAGATAATTGGGGCTTTCCTGACTACGCGCTATTTATTACTATGCAAATTAAGACATAGCTGAAATAGCCTATAACATAGTTTGAGAGAAACGCTAAGTAGAAATTAAACCGAGATTCTACACTGAATTTGAGAAACAAGGAACCATCCTTAAATCTACAAGGTGATCAAACAGCAGGAAAAGTTAGAAGCCTTTAAGAAATGAATACTAACGACTATGGAAGACGGCCGAAGGATGTGAGAACGAAGTTGAATATTATCAATATAGAGAGGCCTATTGCCTGCATTGGGCGTCAAATAGATGATGATGATGATAACCTATAGTAAGAAATCAAAGAGATTTATATGTTTTGTTGAAATATGTGTTTTTTATTTATCACTTTCATTATGCTTTATTGCGCACGTAAAACACGCTATAAGAAATACAATATAAAAGTACATGCCCACATTTATTTGTAGCGCCGCTAAAAAGCGTTTGTACCTCCGTTCTCGGCCGCAGCTAAAAGTTAGTAAAATAGTATCATTCTCAAAGGGGGTATTTGTAATGCTGAGATATACAATTTTTGAGCTGCAGTAGCACACCAATAGTATGGCCAGGTAGTGCCACATAATTCACGTTTTTTAATATAAATATATTTGATGGAATGTGATTTGAGAATTTTATTTATTATTAATTGTTATGATGTATCTAATCTATTTGTTTATCATACGATCTCCAAAGGCCATGTTCAAAGATAGGATGCGAGAGGAATATGTAACTTGACGCAAATTTCTATTGGACAGCGACTAATTAAAGAATTAGGCCACAAGAAAAATCCAGCTGAGTTGGCTGCGTTCAGGAAATTGCGCCAGGCGTTCGCCTCGACCATTGCCGGTAATGATCAATGGAACTAAAATATGAACTCTGATGGCAGGACTAGTCCACCCATTTAAAGTTTCTCAGCATTCTAAAGTTGTTGTCATAGTCACTAAGTTTAGCAAGCTGAAGTAACCGTGGGTTAGTTATATCTGCCGAAAAACCGTTAATCAATTAAGTCTAAAACTTTTACTGTCAAACAGCATGAGACGCCCGCCACCTCATCAGACCGACAATATCAGGAATATTGGTGACAGCTGGATGAAAATTATGCATCTCCGGGAATGGCCAAAAAGACCTGTGGTCCGATGTCTTGCATGTGAAATGAACTTTGCTTTCGTGACTCTTTTCAAAATCAAATTAAGTTGTACTTTAATATTTCACATCATTGCACAGCAAATCAGACCTTGCAAAATGGAAAAGCAAGCTAAAAAACTAAATTATGCAGGTTACCGCTTACACCATTTTACTACAAATCCTTTGTCTCCTGATAAAAATTTTCGATAATTTTCCATTGTATTTGAAAAATTCTCACGAAAACGAACACATTCATGATTTCGGTGCACTTTTTTCTGATTTCAGTGTAACGTCTGGTAATCTAGTTGCCCAATTAATAACACCTTAGTCTAACTGGATTTCGTTTCCCATACCACAAAATAATAATCCCGTAAAGCTAAAAAAATTGATCACTGAAGTCAGACGTAAGTTGGAGAAATGCTTATGTTTATTTTATTTGAAAACCTTTAGCGTGAGTCCTAGTCACAATTGCCCGATTTTTACTAATTGTTATTATACTTCAGAGTGACTTTGAATTCGTTCCGATCATAATTTAGAAAAATATGGCGACAAAACATAAATGTAAAAAAGTACGGCCAAGTGCGAGTCGAACTCGCGCATGAAGGGTTCATTATCTATACAACATTAGACATAAAGATCGAGAAAAAACGGCAAAAATCACCTTTGTTGTATGGGAGCCCACCTTAAATATTTATTTTATTTTAATTTAATTATTTATTTGAAGCGAATATAGAACTACTGTGAATATTTCAAGCGTCTACCTGTTGCCGTTATTAATATCGAACAAAAAAACGGCAAAAAAAATACGTTTGTTGTATGGGAGCCTCCCTTAAATATTTATTTTATTCTGTTTTTATTTGTTCTTATAGCTGCAACAGAAATACATCATCTGTGAAAATTTCAACTGCCTAGCTATCACAGTTTATGAGATATAATCTGGTCCCAGACAGACAGACAGACGAACGGACGGACGGACGGACGGACGGACGGACGGACGGACGGACGGACGGACGGACGGACGGACGGACGGACAAACAGACAGACAGACGGACGGAAAGTGAAATCTGAGTAATAGGGTACAAAAAAACTGGCTCAAATTGCTCAGCGTCGGCAGTGGAGCATGTTCCCTGACCACTTTAGGCTGAGCATAAGGCCTTTTTCTTAGTTATTAAGATTCTTTCAGTTGTGTACTTCATTTAATTTTTGTTGGCAATAAAGACAATTTCACTTTCACTAGTTACTTAAGTAAATTATTTGCTCAACATACACAAATGTATTCTTTTAAGAAGTTCATGTAGCGTAACTTTTAATAGCAAGTCGTGGGGAGTACTCAAAAATTGTATTTTGTACCCTCAGCTCTTTATTCGTTTTTTCATGTTTTTGTAAAATTTCTCGAGTTTTCCTTATTGGCTACAAAACTTGCGCTGTCCGACTGACTGGTCAGATTCCGACCGGCTCTAGCAACTGGTATTGGCCGACAATACATAACGTAGAAATTGTTTCCTAAAACGTAGTTACTACATTTTGAACTGCAAAATCCACGCGTTAAAATTGTCCCTATTTCGCTAATCAAAGTGAACACCGTTTATCGCTGACTTACTGCGATTTCAAATACTGAGGGCTGGTTTCACTAAGTAAATACTTAAGCGACGTTCTGTCACGCTCTTTTCTGAGAAATTTGAAGAGACAGCACTACATTTAAATATTTACTTAGCGAAATTCTCAATTAAGAAACTGGCCCTAAATGCCATTAGGAACGATTCTGGTATAACTTTCGGTTTCTGATTTAAAATTCTTTAGCAGTATGGTGGGAAACATATCTTTGACATTCTATCAATGCTCTCCTTCTTTAACGTTATACAATTCACAGCAATAAAACAGTATGATTTTAATAAAATTTCATAAACTGCTAAAAATGGATAAGCTCGGGCAGAGTACCAACGGGTCGTATAAAATGTAAAACAGCGGCGGAAAGGAGTTACCCAAACCGAGACGGACCTATTACAAGAGCTAACAAAAAACTTCATTAAACGCGTATTTCAAACCCAGTAACACTTTACCGATTTCATTCTGGACAATTCTTTTGCAAAGATAATGAGTTCAGGACCCCTTTTTAATTATCCTTTTGTAAACTCTTCCATACGAAATTAAATTCTACGTCGGACCCTCGGCCGCAGGAACAGTGTGTGTGAACCCTTTTACTTGGACAGTGGCCAGCGCGAGAACCTCTTTATTTTTGCAACGTCGCGCGTCGCCTTTGGGAATTCCAAGGTTCCGGCTATAATTTTTAACTGAGTTTTATTTGTAATTTTTGCAACTATTAAAGAAAACATTTGCAGTATACGAGCAGTACTAACCGTCGGTGGCACGAGAGCATGCCGCTACCAGATCCCTGCGCCGGGCAGTCCCTGTAGACAAACAAGATGATTCTCCACTTGCGAAAGTGAGCAGGTAGACGCGCGATAAGGCCGCGCTGTTTGCACGTTGCCGCCCCGCGCCCGCCCCGCACCCGCCCCGCACCCGCGCCGCCGCTGACGGCACTTGAATTGTGTCCACTTAGCGCGGCCCGCCCGCCTGCCGTTTACGACTGTTAACTTTGCAATAAACAATTAATTTGCGAATAATAAAACGCACCGCAATATTGGATCCTCGTCGTAACGAAACTCAACTGAAGGGGGATCGAGGAAGTTAAGTATAATAAAAAACCGAAGGAACGACTCAATAATGGCACTCCACAATCAATGGAAATACTCGAAGAAATTAAAGGAAAACTCATGGAAAATTCCTCGAATTTACTTATTTTCCTTTTTACTTCTTTATTCCGACGATCGGTGAGGCTCGCAATCTCATTTCGTAAAATTCTAGATGGTCGAGGGAAAAAATATTGCCAGCTCGAGTGCGAGCCGGCGGTTGAGCAGGACAAACACTGAAGTATTGAGAGCTGCTGCTCTTTGGCTGATGTGTGAGCTGGCTGCCTGGCTCGTTGATCGCTTCGTCAGCGGGTGTCGTGGCCTCTTAATTAAGGTGATGCGTGCCGCGCTTTAATCAGCGCCACTTACGTCGCCGTCGCTGTACAATTACACTGACACTTTTAAAAGGCTCCGTCTACCGTGAAATGCCAGCCACTTCCACGAAGCTACTCTGCATTTTAAAATAAGTTTTCGCTATTTTTCCCCGGAGAGTAGTTCGCCGGAGCCGTTAATGCACGGATCACTCGTCAGCGTCAGCCGCTGGAAACTCGGGGCACTCAAGAGAAATGGCAACTTGCTTAGGAGTTTTTTGCCATTTGTCAGCGGGTGTTAGTGTCGCGTGTAGCTGAGCGATCCTCGCCGCCGTCGGCGGCACGTAATCCGTTCAATTATTTAGTGTAATTGGACGAGCAGCGGGAACTCTCCTCCGAGGAGCATTTAGCAGGTGGAGTGTAATGAGAGCACAATCGTCGCGGCGGCCGCTGCCGGCTGGCACAACAAGATTACACTCATTATTTGTTTAAGCGGTAAGGGGGCGGGCGGCGGCGGAGCGGGGGGGGGGAGCGCTGATTTTTCCGCCGTTCAATTTGAGGATTTGTGCGTCGTGTTGTTGTTTGCGCGACTGATGACGATTCAATTTGTGGATATACCTGTCTTATTTGGAAGCGCTCTTATGTTTATTTTTTTAATGTTGCTTCGTTAAAATAAAATATTTGTGTAAATATAGGTAGATTTTCATAAATGGGTGATACGATGTAAAGGTTGGGGCGCGCAGCGTTTTGTACCGCGGTCAGCCGGGGAGCGGACGCGGGGCGCGGGGCGCGGGGCGGGGGAGGCTCGGCCGGGCCGGGATACATCGTTAGTGAATTAACGGTTTGTTAGTTTGTCCGAAGAAGGAGTTTGTTTTTGGCGACCCGACCTCTGCGATTTAATTGTGGGAAATGATACGGTTGTCCCTTTCTGCACTGCACATGTTCTTATTCGGTTCGTCAAATCAGATAGCAAGTCAAATTTTCAATTAAGTCTGTACTTACTTCAGTCTAGTCTTTGTACTCTCGTAAAGTTTTTAATTAATTGTGATTTTTTTTAATTGTCATTTGTCGCTCGCTACATTATGTAGTTACCCTCACAAATGATTTGAAGCCATTAACATCATATTTTTTATTCCCTAAATCATTACATCAAAACCCTTTGAAACTTCACAACTGTTTGATTAGCATGCGCGTTTTGACTCTCTCTCGACGTCGAGTGAGAGACTTAGAAGTACTTGCCATTTCGAAAGTGTGAGCGTGGTAGCCGAGACTCGAGATAGCCAATAGAGTGCGGTCTTGTCTACCAAAAAGTAGTGGTTGCCATATTAAATAAAAGTGTTATTTTTTTGTCTGGCAACCCTGTGTAAAATTGTTACCGGTTTTTACCGACAGCAGAACTTAACTTGAAAGTTACAAATTGCATTTCGTTCCTACGCAAAAAACTACTCAAAACCATTCATTTATATTCGATTTTTTTTAATGAGCACGCTTTACAATCATCATCATCATCATCATTCAGCCACAAGACGTCCACAAGAAGTCCACTGCTGGACATAGGCCTCCTCCATGGATTTCCAAAAAGACCGGTTGGAAGCGGCCTGCATCCAGCGACTTCCTGCCACTTGGATGAGGTCATCTGTCCATCTTGTGGCTGGTCGTCCTACGCTGCGCTTGCCGATATGTGGTCTCCATTCGAGAACTTTTCAGCCCCATCGGCCATCAGTTCTGCGTGCTAATGTGCCCCGCTCACTGCTTTAACTCCTGAACTGCCCTCGCGGAACGCAACGTATAGGTGGCCCATACTAAGTTGGACACAGATCTGTGCCGCGGCAGACGAGTGGTTAAAATAGTAGTAAAAAAACGCATTCCTGTCATTTTCTGTGGTTTTCTTGTTTTATTTTTGCTTTGACTGGGTTCTTTTTAAAAGATAAATAGTTCTATGTACTAAGTACGAAAAAAATTAAGAAACGTACCTACATCAAAAAGAATGTATAACACAGCAACAAGCAACAACACAAAAACATTAACAAAATATGTGTTCTGTTGAATTCTATGGTCTCGAAGCCTTGCACTTCACTGTCTTCACCTCCATGGTTACCAGACACGTCTCGGTCGCTCGGTCGGTCTCGAGCGTGGCATGCTAAGCGTACTGATATGATTTTTCCAAGTTGGTTTTACGTGAACATTGTTCAAAAGGAAGGTTTACACATTACACCTTTTAAAGTTCTGCCGTTTCAGTTTTTAGATTTTTCATTCTTTAGTGTGACACACTGCTGGTTCACGAGGGTGATACGGGACAATTTACAAAAATGTTCATCCTCGGACTGTGTAAGTGGTACGGAGGCCATTAGGGACGTAATTAGTGTGTCCGGCATTATCTGCGGTATTATATGATACGCGCCTACACACAGGCGCCTACAAAATGCTTATATTCAGAAGGCTCTTTCAACTTCTCACTGTTTTATGGATAACACGTCAAAAAATGTTTTCGTATTTTTGATGTTGAATAATATCAAAAACATGAAACAGGGGTAAAGCTAATAAAAGAATTCCTATCCAAATAGATATTAAGTTTTGAAACTAGGAATGAACAACGTTCGTTGAACTTAAGTATCGGATCCACGTTCTTTACTTGTTTTAAAAATATTTTTCGTCAGACTCATTGCTCGAAGCCACGATCTAGATACGCGAAGCCAAGATTGAGGTGAGATAGATTACATGTCATGTGTTAGATTACACGAACTATTTCGAGCTGCTTTCCTTTACAAACATTTCCATCCTTACTAAATCCATAGGGTACTTAAGGGCAATTCTCTCCAAATTTCAAATCTCTAGGTCCACTATGAGAGTCCACGTATCTGAGACAAACACAAAAATCTAAATATAGTTTCAATGTATGCGTACCTCTAAGCGGAGCTGGTCCTTTTTTAACGGTCTGCAGTAGGTAGATATTCCTCGGTGAAACAGCGACTGCGCCTACCGCACCGGCAAAATACAAATCACTTATTTACATTATTTATTCATTCATTACAAGAAACATTATTTGTTTGTTTCACACACTTTGTTACATTACATCGCACTACACTTTACATACCAACTATTAGGCATGCATTTTTGTCTTTTTATTTTCACAAACACGCGACTAACTCGCAACATGGTCTCGACAGAATATCAGCGTTGTGGTTAGATACCTCGGTGGCTGCTGCAACATATGCTGAGTCGGGAACCATTTTAGGGGCTCAATACTTTAAACTAATAATATTATTAATGTTCGAATTATGATTTTAAAATTAGGTCTACATATTTTTTTGTGCTGTTCTATTCAATTTTTATTTTATGTTTTTGTTAAAATGGTCTATTTTATGTTTTTTGCTATCGTATTGTTTATGTTTGGAGTATTGTGCCGTTAAATAAATTGTTTCTCTCTCTCTCTCTCTCTCTCTCTCTCCGTCACCAGTCTGTCAGTCAGCACTCACTCAAGTCTTATGAGTTAATACATCAAATTATAAGTTAACCAAAATCAATTACACCCCAAACTAAAACCCTATCAAAATATAAATGTGAACCAGAGCCCAAGTTTCAAATGCATGATTGGATGAAGTGGATGCCGAGATCGATGGAGGATCCATTAATCATAATTTTAGGAACTTTATTCACTTTTTATTATTTCAAGGTTAACTCTTCCATGTATAACAATGCTTTGATCGGCGAAGGACCGAAACAGGAGCCAAGTTCTAAATGCACTATTGTAGATAGATAGATAGAGAACACTTTATTGCACAGCCAGGTACCCCTATAATCGTGCACTTCGAACTTGGCTCCTTTTTCCCACATATATTTGTGGATACGAGTAAGTACTAACGTTGTTTCTACTCTGACTACTAGTGTAAGCACAGTCAGCGAGAGGGCAGCGAGAGTGAATCGATGTGGAAGGTAACGTTCTGTGTCCCGCAGGAGCAGCAGGGTCGGGCGCGGCGGGCCTCTGACGTAAGGGTACAAACGTTATCTCTTCACTCTTAACTTACTTTAACAAAAGGGACACTGTTGAAAGAGGATTACGTAATGTAAAAAAAGTTCATTTCCCCCAAATTTCCCTTTCACTTTTATAAGCTGAAAATTGTCACGCACGTTGAATGTTTTCGCACGTGTCGCCGCCGTAATCCAGCGCCCGCCCCCCGCGCCCCGCACCACCCCCTGCTTCCCGTCCTCATTGAGAGAGATGCCAACTTGCCACTGTATTTTGGAGAAAGAGGCAGCTCTATTCTTGTTATGAGTTTCAAAATGATTGTTAATAATAAACTCTGAAATATCAGAAAATATTCCACGTCAATTTCTATGCTGCCCTTTTTACACCTTTCTACATGATGAACTAGATTTAATAACAGTTTAACGATTTGCGATTTACTGCAATATTCACAAAAAGACGCCTGTCGCAATCGCAATCTATCAAATAGAACCTCTAGGCGATTTTGAACATTTCGGCTTTTTTTCCGTATCGGGCTAACGATAACATGTATAGTATCTCTACAAAGCAACACATTCCCAATGTCAAAACTCACGCAGCTTTCTCTGTCAGTCAATTTAGTGCATTGGTTGATGCAGATACAAAATTCCAGTGCCGTGAAAGCCAATCCGCAGCGTGCAACTCTATTTGTTTGAGAGAAGGCTTGTGCCCTGCAGTGGAGTGTTAGGCTGCTCATGTGAATTGAAAGCGTTCGTTCCGCGCGTCTTTGGTGTGTGCACCTGTATCGCGCCCGGCTGTAATCAGCCGCTCGAAGCCTCCGCTCTACTTTCTTACAAGCTTTCCCACTTCGCGGGGCCGCTTAGTGGCGCGCGAGTTGTCTTGTTTTATGCATCTGCCGCCCCCGCCCCACGACGCCCCGCCCGCCCCGCGCCGCAGCAGACCGGCGAACACTCGGATAATCAAAGTACTTTTGGGCAGCCTCTTTCTCCAAATAGTTCCTTAAAACAACACCCGCATCAAGCCATCAAGAAATCAGAAATCAATAATTTATTTCAACGTAAAGAATTTACATTCTGTTTGCTGAATGTCAATGTACTATGTTACTATGTTAGCCGCTGCCTTCGGGCCGTATTTGTAGTGGAGAAAAAGGCAGCGGGAAAAAAAAACTCCACTCTGACCATCTTTTCTCAAATCATCTTAAATCAAATCAAATTTTTTAATTCAAAGTAGCACAGAAACTGCGACTTAATGAACGTTACAAGTTAAACTAGGTGTCCATTTCAAAATCTAGATCATTTTGGAGAAAAAATGGACAAAAAAAACTCCAAACTTAGTCTTTTCAAGTCCTTAATTTACAGGATTTATATAAATGTTCTAAAACTCATGCATTGAACTGGCTTTAATTCCAGACATCATTGTCATCTAAATAATCTTTAATGTTATAGTAGCTTTTTTGGCACAAAGTGCGCTTCACACATTTTTTGAACCGCGTTTCTGGCAAGCTTATTATATCCTCAGGGATCTTATTGTAGAAACGTATACAATGCCCCATAAAGGATGTATTAACCTTTGCCAGCCTAAATTTTGGGAACGAAAGTTTATGTCTATTTCTAGTATTTACATTGTGTTGGCTACCTACAGTTTTAAAGTCACTGATATTTTTCCTAACATACATAATATTTTCATAGATATACTGACTAGCAACTGTTAGGATGTTGGTTTCTTTAAAGAAATCTCTTAACGAATCTCTATTGCCTAGCTTATATATGAATCTGATCGCTCTCTTTTGCAGGACGAAGATGGTCTCAATGTCTGCAGCCCGACCCCACAGTAGTATACCATAGGACATAATACTATGGAAGTAACTAAAATAAACAAGCCTAGCAGTTGCGACATCAGTTAGTTCCCGGATTCTTTTAACTGCGTATGCTGCAGAACTGAGCCTATTTGCCAATTTTCCTATATGAGGACCCCATTGAAGCTTTGCATCAATTGTGATACCCAGAAATACAGTTTCTTCTACAAGGTCTAGTTTATCATTCCCCAATATAACATTGCTGTCAACCATTTTGACATTTGGTAGTGTAAATTTTATACATTTTGTCTTTTTTGAATTTAATAATAAGTTATTAGAAGTAAACCAATATAGTACCTTAGAGAGAGCATTATTTGTACCCGCAAGGTCATTTTCTTGTCTCTTAATCTTAAAAATAAGTGACGTGTCATCTGCAAACAATACTATCTCTGACATATTTTGAACCATGAACGGCAAATCATTTACATATACGAGGAAAAGGAACGGCCCCAAAATAGATCTCTGTGGCACTCCCATCTTAACCTCCGACCCGGATGATTTAGTCCTATTTATGTCAGCTTTTTGAACCCTCCCTTCTAAATATGATCTCATAAGTTTTAAGCTCCTCCCATTCACTCCGTAGTGTTTTAATTTTAAGAGAAGTGTTTTATGGTCTACGCAGTCAAATGCCTTCGACAAGTCACAGAAAACACCTATAGCATCCTTCCGATCCTCCCATGCACTAAATATATGTTTAACTAATGTGACACCAGCATCCGTCGTAGACCGCCCTTGCGTGAAACCGAATTGCTCACTATGAAAAAGTTGATAATTATTAAAGTGTGTAAGTAGTTGACCTAGAACTATTTTCTCGAATATTTTACTCAAAACGGGTAGAACCGAGACTGGTCTGAAATTTGTGGGATCTTGCCTGTCGCCACTTTTAAATAAAGGAACGAGCCTACTATATTTCATTAGGTCAGGGAATGTACCCTCATCTAAACATTTGTTAAAGATTCTGGCCAAATGGGGTGCTAGGACATCGATAACTGAGCTAACTATTATTACTGACATACCCCACAGGTCTTCAGTTTTTTTAAGATATAGCTTTTTAAACGCTTTATTCACGGTATGAGCTTCAATATAATCAAACGAAAAATCGTGATCGCAGGGAGGGACATTATCTTTCAAAATACTTTCTGCAAGATCAGGAGATGAATCTAAAGGAGCCGTAGTTATAATTGGAACATTTGTAAAGAATTGTTCAAAAGCCGCGGCAACGTCTTCATTTGACGTTATTAATTTATTATCTATCTTAAGCGAAAATTCGGGGTCCGCTGATTTGGATTTACCGGTTTCCTTATTTATTATATTCCAAATGGTTTTAGATTTATTAGACGATTTAAGAATTTTGGCTTTTATATGCTCGCATTTAGCTTTGTGGCAGACGGCCCTAAATAATTTTGAATATAATTTAACATACTGTAGAAAACTAGGGTCATATGTGTATGTCTTTTTCTCATATAGTGAATAAAGTGTGTCCCTACTTTTCCGGATGCCGGCAGTGGCCCATTCACTAAATTCTACCTTATTTCCTTTCGATGATAGCTTTTTCAATTTAAAAACTTTTTCAAAACTATCTGAAACGACCTTAAAGAAATCTCCATAATGGGCATTAGCATTGATGGTTTTATTTTTTTCGGTATGTAAACTACTTTGTAAATCAGTTTTAAATAATTCAAATTTTTTAACTTATACATCAAAGCCTATATGATATGATTCCGTGATAGCCACTAATAACTTTAAAAGCCAAAATACACTTCTTACAAAAGTAGGAAAAGCTGCGGCCAGACACACGAACAGCACCCGTTCACGAGCATAACGCAGGGGTCAGCCATCACCAGTCTCAACCATTTTAGAGGGAGATAGGTGACCCGGCCACCACGCCACCATTCGAATGACCCTTAGCAAACCTGCAGATTGAGTTCTTGTCAGCTATAAAATGTGTGCTATATTTATTAATGTGCAATCACGTCGTCAGTACACGTTTTTAAAATTAAATAAATTATAATATTAATAATTAAATAACAATGAAATCGCAGTGGAATTGGCTTACTGCCAAGGGCTTATATCGTTCATATACTCGTCTATTCTATAATAGGCTTTTTTACATAGCGATTTTTTAATGAATGTTTTAAATTTATTTTCAGACAAGGATAGAACATGTTCTGGAATTCTGTTGTAAAAACGAACGCAATAGCCTACGAACGATGTATTTACCTTGACTAAACGAAATTTAGAATAAACAAGCTTATTTCTATTTCTAGTGTTTACGTTATGGACGTCCCTATTTAATTTGAATATGGTTATATTTTTACGAACATACATTATATTATCGAATATATATTGGCAAGCAAGTGTAAGAATTCCTATTTCTTTGAAACGCTCCCTTAGCGATTCCCTACTGCTTAAGTTGTAAATTGCTCTTACTGCTCTTTTTTGCAAAATAAATATTGTTTCTATATCTGCTGCCCGTCCCCATAATAACAGCCCATATGACATAATACTGTGAAAATAACTAAAATAGACCAGCCTCGCAGTCGATATGTCTGTAAGTTGCCTAATTTTTCTAACTGCAAATGCAGCTGAACTCAACCTACCCGATAGTTTTTCAATATGCGGACCCCATTGCAGTTTTGAGTCTATTGTTATGCCTAAAAATAGTGTGGACTCTACCAGCTCTAATTTCTCACCAGATTTTTTTAGACACGTGTCAACATTTTTAACATTGGGCAAGGAGAACTTGACGCATTTTGTCTTTTTCGCATTTAACATCAAATTGTTCACCGTGAACCAGTTTAGAACTGTAGATAGAGCATTGTTTACATCGTCAACATTACATAAACCTCTCTTTACTTTAAAAATTAAGGAAGTATCATCAGCAAACAGTACTATCTGCGATAGTTTTTCTACTAGGTAGGGCAAATCATTTACGTAAACCAAAAAAAGGAACGGTCCTAGTATAGAACCTTGAGGAACTCCTACTTTTACATTAGATCCTGAGGATTTAACTCTATTGATATCTACTTTTAGGGTTCTGTCTGTTAAGTAAGATCGAAGAAGAGCTAGCGATTTATTACTTAAACCATATTGGTGTAATTTTATAAGGAGCGTTTCGTTGTCGACGCAATCGAACGCCTTGGACAGGTCACAGAACACCCCGATGGCATCCTGCGCCTCCTCCCACGCATCAAAGATGTGCTTTATTAATGCTATGCCTGCGTCCGTCGTTGAGCGGCCCTTCGTAAATCCAAACTGTTTCTTATGAAATAGCTTATTTATACTAAAATGAGTCTGCAATTGATGCAAAATTACTTTTTAAAAAACTTTACTTAGGACCGGCAATATTGCTATTGGTCTGAAATTATTGGGATCTTCACTATCGCCAGATTTAAATAAGGGTACTATTTTACTTAACTTTAATAGATTAGGAAAGGTTCCCTGGTCAATGCATTTATTGAAAATTGTAGCAAGGTAAGGTGCTAGAATATGGATAACCGTGGATATAAGTTTAACCGATAATCCCCACAAATCTTCGGTTTTTTTTTAAGTTTAACTCGTTAAATATTTTGACAATAGCAAAGGGACTTATATGGGTGAATTGGAAGTCAACTTTGCATGTATTTATACTTTCCAGAAGTAAAGTTTCGGCTGATTGAGGGGATGAATTTAAGCTAGCCGTTATTTTGAGGGGTATGTTTTTAAAGAAATTTTCAAATATTTCTGCTATGTCTTCCCTTGAATTGACTAAATTCCCTTCTACCTTTAAAGCAAATATCTGGTCTTTAGGTCTCGTTTTGCCTGTCTCTTTGCTAATTACTTGCCAGACTGTTTTGATTTTATTAGTTGACGCCATAATTTGTTTACTTATGCTAATGGATTTGGCTGCTAAACAAGTTTGCCTAAACGTTTTTGAATATTTTTTAACATACTCTCTGAACGTCGGATCGTGATTAAATTGTTTCTCTTCATACAATTCATAAAGCCTTTTCCTACTTCTATGTAAACCTGGCGTTGCCCATTCTGAAAAACCGCGATTTAACCCTGTAATTTTTTTTACGTTAAATATCTGTTCAAATTGTTTTGATATGGTCGAAAACAGTACTTCATATAATGTATTCGGATCAGTGCTATCAAAATTTAATGAATCTAACTGTGTGCCTAATTTTCTTTTAAATAATTCATTTTTTTTTCTGTTATTGGTCTACAAATTACTTCATTACAAGGTTCTTCTAGTACTGACGGTAGAACTGCCCATAACCCGCTATGATCGGACTGTAAATTATGTATGACCTTTTTTTCTATAAATTGACAATTACAAAAAACGTTATCTATGCAAGTGGCGCTAGTAGCTGTTGTCCTAGTGGGTTCAGTAAATAAATAATGTAAATTAAATGACCTGAACAGACTAGTGAGTTTAGTTTTCAGTGAACTATCAACTAACAAATCCATATTGAAGTCACCACATACTACTATACTCTTATTGCTAGTAAATAGGCGTTTTAAGGCGTCTTCCATAACTAATTCAAATTCATTATAATTCGATTGTGGCGGCCTATAAACACACATAACTATGTACCTATCCAATTCCACACACGAGATCTCAATTAAGCGTTCAACAGATAGACTGACAATGTCTTTTCTTTCTTTCATTTTTAAACTACTTTTTACAAATATCATTGAACCTCCTCTTATTGCGTGCTGTCGGTTAAAAGTACTTACTGCTAAATAGTCTTTTAAAGTGAAAGACATTTCAGGTTGTTTCAGCCAGTGCTCTGTTAAACACAAAATATCTACATTAAAATCCTTTAAAAATAGTTAAATTAAATTGTCTTTGCCGGAAAAACCCTGTATGTTTTGTGCAACTAAATTTAGACCTAACTTAGGGTTTTCCTTTGTCTGCGATGGCCGTTTAAATCCATCGATTCTGTGTTTGAGCCCGCTCCTAAATTATTACTAATACTAGTAACACACACCATCACGCCTCTACAAACGTACACTGCCTAACACGAATATCAGCTTGGGATATTACTAAGACGTGAATTCGCAAGTGATCGTACCATACCGTTACTAATAATTATTAATCTATATTGTAGAGATACGTTTTTAGGGTTCCTTAGAAACCCTTATAGTTTCGCCATGTCCTTTCGTCTGTCTGTTTGTCTGTCCATCAGTCTGTCTGTCCGCGGCTTAGCACGGAGACGATGAGTACTAGAGAGCTGAAATTTGTCATAGTTATACATATTTACTTCGCCGACAAAACGGTAGAATAAAATCTCAAAACTTTTTTTTTCGGGTAAGGGAATAAAATTGCATCCCTAATTTAGGTGTAGCGGACACCTAAATCAGGGATGCTTTTTTTCGTCTACGCTATAGTGTGGGGTATCGTTGAATTGAACGTTTAAAATATTGTGGGTGCAGGACGATCACTTTTAGTTTTAGGGTCCCGTTTGTGAAATATTACCCTTTAAAGCGCAAATTTTTGTTAGAGTAGGGCGTCCTCCGCCCTCTCCCGGTTAAACGGTTGATTGTAGATACGTGAAAAAATTCAGGGCAGTAGCACATAATGATGAACTTAAAAGGAAAATTATCACGGCTAAGTAGACTTTGCAAGTTAACGAGTAATAGGCGACCAACTGTAAGCAGGATGGGGGGTCCCTCAAATAAATTAAATGCGAGACGCCACCACCCCACGCAAATAAAATATATAAACATATAAAAATAACCTGAAGGGTTGTAAAATTTTCTGAAAATTAATTGGCCAATGAAAATAGTCGTGATCGTCTAGTTAAGTAATAAAGACCCATACGTTGTGTTGAGAAATGATAAAGACGAAAAATTTATCAATCCGCGATTAAATTAACCGTACACATAATCAGTTTAAATAAAGAAAACATGCAACTTAGCTTCGGTCAGTAATCGTAAACGCCCCAAGAAGACAAGCATCGAGACTCGATTAGCCTCAATGTCCGCGACTAGTGAGAGAGTGAGCACTGCAATCCTTCTGTACACTACAACTATGCATGTCGATGCATTACACTACACCATGCTTCTCTAGGAAGACTTTTGACACACACGCCTAATCAGTTTCACTCGCGAATAGCGTAACACAAAAATAATAACTCGTACAGTAAAACAATACATAATAATATGATAAAATACAATGTATAAATAATATGTCATTATCAAAATATAGGAATGAAAAGAACAACTTATGTAGTTCGTAGTCAGCAGATCTCCTTCCTGTAAATAAATGGAATTGGGAGGGGTTCTAGACTTCCAGGAGGAAATCTAGAAGAACTTTTGTTTCCCTAGCGTGATGACGATGGGCTCCCTTCCAACCTACACCCACCCCCACGAGCTTCCACAAGAAACTCGCTCCTTCAGAATCCATCGGGACACAACGTATCACCCTATCACATTCAAACCTTCACTTAACGCCCAACATTCACCGAATACAGCATTCATTCATATACTTATGTCGTCGTTCTAAAGAACAAAACCAAATGTGCTAGAGTTTTCGCAAATGTATTACCCATTTGACCTCCGGACTATGGAACAGGCTCCCTTCCTACACACGTCATTTAAGACAGGGATTCCGGCTAGCCGTAGAGGACCACTTCGTCCATCCAGCCGAGTCATACATCCGCGAAAACCTTCGTCACATCATCTTCACAAATGTACCTCGAGTTGTACACCCGTGGAGATACTAAAAACTCTACTAGAACACACACGACGTACAGCCACATAATTACTCAATTTCGAATCAACCCTAGCTAAAGTGAAGATAGAACGGATAGAACGTTCCCGATGTAACCTGTAGTATCCATGATGATGTAAGAATCCTTGTAGTGATGTAGATCAGTAACTAATCCATAATGATGCAGCTCCGCTTGTTGTAGTAAATATAGAAGATTAACTCCGCTATTTCTCCAAAACCGCAGCTCCATTCAGATGACATTATGTTAGTAAAACCTCCTTCCGTAGACAAAGTATTGTGTTGTCCGTTCCATTCTGCTTCTGTCGATGAGTCCTAATTCCTAGCTAAGTTCGAAGGATAAACGCAGAACCCATGTGGGAAGCACCGCGCCTTCTGCTCTCGCTAGTTAATGTGGAATCTAAAAATAGAACTGGAAGAATGAAAGTATAAATGTATAACGAAATACATAGATACATACTGTAGAATACATAGATAAAAATTAAATATCACTCGCGTCGCGGAAATTCGAAAAATAGTTTGTTCGGTTAAAGAAATTCGCCCCTCGATGGAAAATCATTTGTTTCGCGGAAAACGGTCCGACGCGACGCACTCTTTCTCTACTTAGCGAGTTCTCTGCTGGCTAGCTTATTATTGCACTCACGAAGTCTTCACTTAGGACTTGTTCTAATAAAACACTTGTAACGCGGTAAGTCTAGATGCTAGACTCTGGAGAGGATTGCACGCGCGTTTGTAAGTTCCGGTAGAACTACCACTCTCTTCGACGGCTCCGACTTGACTCTCGATGATTTCTTCCCGATTTACCAGCTCTCTTCGGTCCAATCCTCGACTCCTCCCACAAAACCATTCATCATCCATTTTATGACTTGCCCGAAATCTTGGTCCCACGTACTTGAAATCTGAACCCGTACAAAATTCGTCGAACACTTCGAAGCTAGTTTAGATTAGAGAATATTGTTTACATTACGCGGTGTATTCCCGTTGGACCCACTGCATCTAAGGATTGTATGGCAAAGAATGGAAATTCTAAAATATTGTAGATTCTTGATTGAAAATATAACTCCATGCATTGGAAAAATATGATGGCATCTGTACATGTCGTTTCATTAGAAAATCTTACGGGTTCAAACGTACATGTTTGCAAAAATGTTTGTTGTTCTGTCTAGACTAAACTTTTATACTAACTATGAAATACATTATGACAATCGTCATTCTCGGAATTACCCAATAAATGCATTTTTTCCATACAAAGACGAGTTCCAAACCTAAGGGATAGATGAGGACAAACCCATGATTTCTTGAAAGTGAAGTCCCCGTAAGGCGGCGTAATTCTAACCCTTTTATCCCTAGCCGACAAATAATTAAATTTAATAAACATTTATACAATATTTACTTTAAATTCATACAGAGACCCTCTGTTCTCATTTATTTCTTAGAACAAAGTCCGAATGACGTATCAGAGGCCGCATGTAAATGTTAACTTTAGCTTTAATAATCACGCTCTATTATCATATGAATAAGGTCGACGTTGCTCTAGAAAATACAACACTTTTGACACAGCAAAATGTCATTATGCTGTTTAGTTTCGACCGACAGTTATGATTTCGACGAATCTTGCTTGTAAATGTGTGTGTAAGAGTTACACGGTTGGCATGACTTAAACGATCTTCGAACGTATCAATGTAACTTTAAGATACATTATTCTATACCTGCAGAAGTTTGTGTTCCCCCCAATGGGTGGAGCATCCTTACGTCTATCCCTTCCTATAGTAGAAAACTTCTTTAAGATCACAATAGATGGCGATACTCGTATCGATTTTAGAGATATGTTGCTGAAAACTGTAAGGGTGAAAGGGTTGACGATTTCAGCCGTTACACAACTTAAGAAAGGAAAACTTCGTACAAACTCCAGTGAAAATTACTTTGATGAAAACGTTAGTTCTGTAAAGCAGATAAAAAAACCCTACACTGCGCATGGCCCGAAACGCACTTTAAAAGAATCCTTCACAGTTAAATTGTTCTCTATTGAAATTATTCGTTGATTTGTAGAACTTGACATTTATATTAGTACTATTAAAAGCTTATTTAATGCTCACTTAATTGGTAAATAACCCTTTTGATACTCATTATATAGATAGTAAATGCCTCTCACTTCGTAATTCCATATACAGATTTCATTAGAATTTAATAACTTGTGATTAATCGCATAACTCTCAAAAAAACTTGCAACAATCGCAAGAAAACGATTATTTTTACTATTTACATCTATTTACGAAACGTAAATCTCTCAAATTAAACCTCGAGGTGATTTAGGTCAACTCAAAAATGTTCCTGTACCGGGCCAAATTGGTGAAAAGTTGTATTGAGATATAAAGTAGGTCCATATTGTCAGCTTAGCGAAGGATTACGGAAAGGGTCGGCAAGGTGGGTATTATCGCGTATTCATGCTCTCGAGGCACCAACACAACTTTCTAACGAGACTAGTTAGCAAATAAACAGGGTCTGAGGGCTTATTTAATGGATGTAGAATGTGTCTTGAAGCGTTAATTGAATAATACACGTTTTAAAATAATTAGTGCTAGCACGGTTTAATATTATAAATATTTTGGTGGCGATATCCTATCCTGCGATATCGCGACGCCGGCACACATCACCTCCGTCCGACCAATTACAATTTCACTTCGATCGCACTACCAAATTGGCCCCAGTTCAAGTCCTGCGATAAAGCCCTGCATCTGCCTTCCCGCACTGACGCCGCGTCTAGATAGCCGACGAGATGCCGACACAAACATGGCGCTGAGGTGTCGAGACATCGGTAAAGCTCGTAAAACTCAAAGCCGCAGTAAGCGTCACTAGCGCTTACGCCTCTGTCACTCACAATGCAATATTGCGATACCCGTAACGTTACCTGCAACACTTCTCTAAACATTTATGACGGATACCGATCGCTTCGGGCTACTACTATTTTTAATCGACCTCAAAAAAGGAGGAGGTTATCAATTCGACGCATTTTTTTTTTTTTTTTTTGCTCTGTTCTGCATTACTCTGTTAAATCTAAACCGATTTCAAAAATTGTTTTTTTTTATTGAATAGATATATGGTCCCATTGGTCTTATTTTAATTTAGTGAAGATCTGATGAAGACTGTCAGAGATGGAGAACGGAACTCTTCAATGGACAGCAGTACATAAGGCCTAATGGGGCCCATTCTTTAGTAACATCATAAAATAGCGTAAAAGTAGTTCTAAGGTGATGTTCTGGTGAAGACTTTCGGAGATGGAAATTGAGAACTTTACATTTTAAAGCAAAGAATTAAGTAGGGTAAATTATGGTTATAAGGGACTTGTTTATTTTTCTCCCGCTCCCCCACTAAACATTTAAATAAAAAATAAAAACTGAGTTCAAAACACTACAGCACTAAAAATTAGAAATAATTTAAAAGAATACCTTTATGTAGTCGGTGTCCAAAGCGGTGGTAGCCTAGTGGGTAGAACTTCGGACTCGCAAGTGGGAGACCCAGGTTCGATCTCCGGTGCGGGCATGTACCTATGACTTGGTTTTCTAAGTTACGTACATTTGTGAAGTTATAGTAGCAATACCACTCGCTAACGGTGAAGGAAAACATCGTGAGGAAACCTGAGTATCTGAGCTATTCACATACCTCAGCGCTTGAAATCGCCAATCCGCGGTGGGCACGCGTGGTGATTAAGCCCATACTCTCTCCCTGAGAGAAGGCCTGTGCCCTACAGTGGGACGTATATAGGCTGCTTATGTATGATGTCCAAAATATATGTCGTGGTTATCAAACTGGGCACTTTTACAACACTTACATGTAAACATACTTCTAATTTAAAGGTATTTTTATTTCTAACTTTTAATTTCTAGTATTATTTCTAACTTTTTAGTGCTGTAGTGTTTTGAAGTCGGTTTTTATCTTTTATTTAAAATATGATGTTTTCTTTGGTATCTTATTCTATTCACTGCTCTCGCTGCGACTGGACCACATCATTATAGTTTATTTCGCAGGAGAACGAAACGACGACATTAAAATATTTTCAGCTCGGCGCTATAATATCCGCTGAAATCGTTTTGTGCATTAATTTATGTGTCTGCGGCGGATTGCGCGGCCGCGCGGCGAGGGGGAGGCGCATTTACCCAGCTCTCGCTCGAGCTTAGTACCTAAAGGTTTTCATCACATTTATATTTTAAAATCTTTGGTAAATAAGCTTTTCCATCTTACGTTTGAGGCTTAAACAGAAATAAGCTAGCAAAGCGCTAAACTACCCGCTTTAAATGCGCCGAGAGAACCTTGTTCCGTTCCTCCAGCTGTCGGCCTGCGAGGGATGAGCCGAGGCACTCTCTCTCTCAATCAAAAAATGTAATTCCAAAACCTGAACATGAACTAAGCAGACTCGAAACTCAAGACCAAAATATTGTAGAGTCAGTTCATTTATCCCGCCTTCAACATCGACAACAACAAGCTTATTTGGAGGAACAAAATTATAATCGCTTCGTTTAGCAACGACGTAAAACGGCATCGCGTCGCGCTATTGCATATTTACGATCCACCTCCATAAAACAAGAGACGCTTATAAAATCGTTGAAAGTTGTCAGGAAATAGTTTATGTAATCGATGTTGCAAAGTTGTGCAAGCTCCCGGGGTTCGGCGCGCCGCGGGACACCGCCGCGACATTCCAGCTCCGAAGTTGCTGCGAAACGACAAAATTATTCTAGAAAATAACACCTACTCATATTTACAAGCAAGAAAACTTTCATTAGCACTAGTCATTTATTTACTTGACTGAAAGCAAGTACCTTCCGTGAAAATGAGGCAGCAAAGTATCCATTTAATTAGGAGACGTAAAAAGTGTCCAATTAATGGGGTAGCTTGTCTGGCCCAACATAAAGGCCGGAGGACTTGGAGGCTTCCGCGCCGCGTCTTACCCCATGGCCTACTCAGACAAAGGACAAACTACTTCTGAGAAAAAACTCCTCAATATAGGTGAATATGTTACAGCCAAAGTAATTAAATAGCTATTATACATAATGACTGGTCATTATGTATAATAGCCAAATTCACTAGACAAAGTAATAAATTATTATGCTAACGTTTTATTTTGGCAAGTGTTATATAGCAAATAATTGTTTGATTAAATTTATATTTCGCATTTTGTTTGTTAGGTCAGTACACATAAGCAAAAATAGGTTCGAACTAAAACTTCGGGTGTAAGTTCTTTTTTTTTATATAAAAGCGAAAAAAAATATTTCACTAAAAAACTTAGTTTTGTGTCAGACTTAAACAAGATTGGTGCATGGAAAAGTCATAGGTACCCTACATTATGATATTAATATGATATTAAATAAAATTGCTAGTAAATGTGATTAATTTTGTGTTAATTATCACTTTATCTAAACTGAGTAGACATTATATATAATGACCAGTCATTATGTATAATATCCAGATTTATTACTTTGGCTGTAACAAATATACCAAAGCTAATGTAGTAACTGGGGCTACAGAAAAGACTGACTTGAAAAAACCGGCTAAGTACGATTCGAACTCGCGCCCAACGGTTCCGTAGTACCACACACTAGTATATTTTAGATTACTTATTCAACTATTTCCTAAAACAATCGCGTTTTCTTTTCTTTAGTCCGGATCAATTCAATTCAACCATTTATTGCTGACTAAGTGTAAATAGGTGGTAGGAATACATTTTATGGTAGCTTACGGGTATTGCAAAATGGCTAAGACTTATATCTAACATCTTAGCATAAACATTATACATCTAGCATTTTCTAAGGTTACAATGAGCACTAGTTATAATAAAAAAATTAATTATAACGGATATTTACTCGTTTACGTCGAAAAATTGTAAAATGAAAAAGTAAACGAGTAAATATCCGTTAAAATTCAGTTTTTATTATACATCTAGGTACAATTTTAAGCATTTAAGCATAAAATCATTTTTCTATTAAATATAATTTTAATATTTTTATAAATGTATAAAATTTTTGGAAATCTTTATTTCGAGGGGCAGTTTGTTGAAAATGTTTAGTGACATGTAATATGGGCTGCGGTTTAACATTTAAGTCTCGAAGGAACAAGAAGGAGTCTATTTTTATGTCGTTTATGTCAATCTTTAGAGCGACCCCGACACACCCGACATACCCGACTCAGTTTTAGCCACTGGTTGTTTTACCTTTTAAAATTGCACTACGATATGGTGACACCTTTAATACTTTGATAGAACAAAATAAAAAATAAACTCCTCAAACAGAAGTTTTTTAAAAATAAAAACACTCCTCATACAAAAATACTTTTTCCGTTTTTTTTTTATTGGGACCGATTTGGAAAATTCTTTTTCTGTTTGAAAGAGTTAATTCCACAGGTGGTCCCATACTGATTATATCAAGATCTGATGATGGGCTCCTGGAGAAATCGAGGGAACTCTTCAAATTTTAAGGGCACACTGGAAGCGATTTTGACGTTTTTAAGGTTCCGTACCCAGAGGTACAGTGAAATTTTCACATATATGTATTTTGAATTTGTTTGAGAGTAAATAGAGAGCTCTTTATTAATTTTGTTATAGAGGTGGGGGCCCAGGAAAAAGAACATTCTATGTGAGAAACCAGTTTGTAGTCTTGTGATAGGACATACATTTTTTCTACATGTTTGGAGAAGTTTATCATCGTAGGTGAGTTGTAAGTGCTGTTTATTTATGATACTTAGAATAAAGTGTTGCCGTACGGTGAGCACCTGACAATTCTCGGTTTTTTATAGTGACATTCACTTTCTGAACACGCAATTTAGCGGAGTCGTAGTTACAAAAAAGTAACTATTTACTAACTTAAAATATAAAATGTTGATCTTCATCATCATCATCATCATCATCAGCCTATGCTTGTCCATTGCTGGACATAGGCGTCTCCTATTGCACGCCACTGAGCACGGTCCTCGGCTATTCTCACCCAGCTCTTGCCAGCCGCCTTCCAAAGATCATCGCTCCACCGAGTCTGAGGACGTCCTACACTACGTTTACCGATCCGCGGCGTCCACTCAAGAACTCGTCTACCCCATCGGTTATCTGTTCTTCGGATGATGTGGTCGGCCCACTGCCACTTCAGCATGCTAATTCGGTGGGCTATGTCGGTAACTTTGGTTCTCTGTCGTTTAAATTCGATCTTTCAGAGAAACCCCGAGCATTGATCTTATTAATTCAGAAATGCTATAGGTAAAACTACAATAAAAAAACCATTTTAAATAGAACTACGAGTGGAATATTTTTTTCTGTGTGGCGCCGGATTAAGAATAGCGTAACTCAATTTCATTTAGTGGATGTCATAGAAGGCGACTAAGGAAATAAATTGCCAGGAGACGGGCAGCAGCGTCTTCCTGAGATTCCAACCGCATACTGCGATCGCCAACCCGCCTGCCAAGCGTGGCGATTATGACAAAACCCTTCATGGTTAGGAAAACCATGAAGGAGGCCTATGTCCTGCAGTGGGCGTCAAATGGCTGATGATGATGAAACTACAATAAAAAAACACATTAAATAGAACTACGGGTGGAATATTTTTTTAGTTCTAATTTGGTTGAGGCCCAGGAGCCAGAGAATTTTTTTTTATCCCGTAAGGCATTGCATCGTGCGCACATTCTTTAAATCGGAGTATGCTGTCTTCAAGGGGTATTGTAGAAATATATTTAGAAGTCGGTGCCCAAAATGTATGTTCTGGTCATGTAACTCGGCACTGACTCCAAACTATATTTGTACTATAGTGGGTTTTTATTATTTATTAAAAAAAAATTTGTAAGTATGAGAGAAACACCAAAATATTAAAAAAAAATATTAGCTGATCCATTGCTCTAGCGAATATATGAAAACGCTGTTTTTTTTTTTTTTGGAAAAAACAACGTTTTCATTAAGTTTCTTAACTTTCACCGGACCTTTCTCCAACCAACAATACAAGGTTCTACTAATTCCTCAACGTATACTAGTTTTACCACACACGCGGCTTAAAAAATGTTTTAGGATCACTTTGTGTAAAAATGGCACTGAGGATTACCTATTTAGAAGACAAAAATGTATGGAAAAACAGAAATGTTAACGACTATTTAGGTAATTGTTGTATCTATTGTTCAACATAAGAGTCCGTATCAAAGACACTTTTAGTTAATTATGTTTGTTCTTCCAGAATTCACTAAATCGGTAATATATTTTCACGTAAAGAATTTACTTTATATTTGTTGAAAGTTTACATATTACGGTTCAAAAGATATAACAGTAAGACCGACTGTGCGTTTGCTTACTAATAAGGTCTTTATAGCCCCCTTTGGGTACGGAATCCTAGAAAAGCACAAATGTTCATGTTGAACAGAATCAGGGGGTCAAGTGGCGATCGACATGGCGCAGTAAAACACGAGGGACTTTACGATTCGGCAAGTTATTGCGCTAATTGGAGGCCGGGGCCCCGAGCTTACTGTCGACTTCACATCCAATATCGTAATTACTTCGATGCAATTAAAATTAAATTACATTCCACCCCAAGTCAGCCAGAACGACGTGATGTGTTTATTAAACAAAGCGTATCCGTCAGCGTATCAGAGCTGAAACGATTGCTCATTTATGTATTATCTCGCTTAAACCAAAGAGATTCTAGCACTCGCGATTGCAGTAATGAAGGCAAATTAGGAGTTAGTTTACAGTCAGCCGCATGACGACGCGGGCGGACGCCTCCAGTCCGCGCTGCAGCGCGGCGTGTAGCGACGCGCGAGGTGCGGCCGCCGCGCCGCCGTGGCCGGCACTCAGCGCTGCAGCACTCGCGCCGCGGCCCGCTCCCCGCTCCGAACTGACCTCTTATTGTTTATTGCTAGCTCGAGCAAAGAGGGTTTGCATCTGCAACGATGCGGCACCGATTCCATTGAGGTGGATAGAATACTTTTATATATGTTTCTCAATTCCTCCGGGTACAGTAGAGTCGCCGAGGCAAGCCGAGAAGCAATTTCACTCTCGTCTTAGCGCGGATTTGGCGCGGTATCGTGGGACAAAGCGACGAGTAATAGTTGCAGGAGGCGTCGACCCATCGCTGTAGACCCGCACCGCTCTACACAAGCGAGGGTGACCAACTTTCAGCTATTTTATCGTACTTCAAACAGTAGTAAAGCTGGAAGCAATAATGTTGTCGTAGAGAAGCTTATTGGAAGCATTTAGTATAGTTTGGTATTAAGTTATCCAAAAGAGACAAACAATTAAGCTAACAGTGAGGAAGTTTTCCCGGCAATTGGTATGATAGGGCAGAGCTTTGGTCATCCGCATCATTCGTTATCCAACATGGCGGCAGTTCCGGCCCGCGAGCTATGGAGCCACTACTGGTTTATTCAGCGCCGTGCAACTTTAACTAGGCCCCGGATAAGCCAGATTTCACGTAACGCCACCGCCGCGCCCGCGCCCGCCCGCCGCGCCCGCGCCCGCGCCCGCGCCCGGCTCCCGTGTCTCGCAATGACACATCGTATTTGTTCAAAAGGCCCGTTTACTTTACCATGACAATTTTGTTATACCAGTTATTTATATGTGTTATAGTCAAAGTCCGATACACAGTCTCTTCGCGGAAGGACTGGTTTATCCTAGGTTTGGCCAAAGCCATCAGGCAATCCCCGAAATACATTTCAATTTCGCCCTTTGCCTGAAGTATTTTTAGTCAAACCCAGGAGCTCCTAACTTTTCAGTCAAACGTCGAAAGTAAATTATTCTGTTTCGGTTTTGGCCTAGTCAATCCTAGAAGCGACTGCAAAACTCGGTCAAACGTTGATCTGAACATGTTTCGCATAATTTTACTGCGTCAAGTTTTATTAAGACAAACGTTTATTATGCTAACGTTTTATTTTGGCAAGTGTTATATAGCAAATAATTGTTTGATTAAATTTATATTTCGCATTTTGTTTGTTAGGTCAGTACACATAAGCAAAAATAGGTTCGAAGTTCTGAAACTTCGGGTGTTAGTTCTTTTTTTATATATAAAAGCGAAAAAAAATATTTCACTAAAAAACTTAGTTTTGTGTCAAACTTAAACTTACTCGTCAAACCCCGATTTAATAAAATTGTGTTTTGACGTTTGCCTGACCAAATTAGTCTCTCCCAGGTTTGACGAAAATTGTTTAGTCAAAGGCCGAAAATTTACATTTGTTTGGGCTTTGACTAAGTCATTCAGTCTGACCTGAGGATTGACCAGTCCAACCTAGGAGCGCCGGAGCTTCGGAGTTTGCCTATAACATATGCAACAATCGGCTAGTTCGATATTTTTACTTTAGCTATGGGCTTAATCAACACGCGTGACCCCGGATTAGAGATTTCAAGTGCCTTCCTTGTGATATTTTCACCGTTAGCGAGTAATATTGTTACAAATGCAATTATGCCTACCTTAGAAAATTTAAGGTACAGGAGGACATTCGTAAAATCAAATATTTTTTTTTTTTTTTTAATCTCATTTATTTTATAAGCCATTAAAATCAAATATTGGATAAATGTAAATATCGAACAAACAAACTGTCAATAAGTCGTCAATTGATGGAACGTAATTCGGGGAAACGTGTTTTGGAGAGGCGTAGTGAACCCGAATCGACGACCTCACGCTTGTGAGGCAATTATTTAACCGATACGCTATTACATACTATTGTAATAAGATAAATTGCATATACCAGTTGACAGGTGACACGTTGTTAAAAACCCAAAAAACATTTTTTACCCGACTGCGTAAGCAAAGGAGGGTATGTTTTTTCCGCGTAGGAGCGTTTCTTTATAACCAAGCAGAGGCCAAACGACTCGATCTATTTTGAAAAATTAGGTATCAAATGGAAGATACGCAAGTTTCGTCAATAATTTTCAATAAAGACATCTGCGATTTCATGTAAACCTACTAGTTGTTCCTGAATAACATAATCAATAACAAAACTTTCTCCACTTAAGTGGAACTACTAGAACTACTGAGACTAAACATTCTCGCTAGTCGGCTGGAAGAACTGTTCAGTCGATCTAATGAGAATTTATGTAATTGGTATAATCCTACCTAGCGTAGGTACCTTGCCTAGCAGTACACATTCTGTGTCTGCCATTATGGAATAGCGCCGCGGAATAGTTATTTTTTTCAGCACAATACATTTTGTGTAAGCGCTGGTGTAAATCCGAAATAAAATATGCTGCTGCTCGCCATTTACAAGTTAAAACAAATGCTTTCATGGAACAAAACTGAGCGTACCTCCGTACATCCGAACTAGCATCGCATACTTTGTGGAATATTTCACCACTCAGCACGCAATCAGACCTAGCTCGAGTGATTTGACATAGTAATTGTCTACCTGGAAGCTAGGCGTATAAATTATTCAATAGTACAAACTTGCAGGAATAGCGGTCGATAAGAGAATGTGTTGTGTAGTCGTATTTTACCCACACGGTGTTGATTTTTAAATAAAAAAATTATTAAATTATTATTATCTAAATTATTAAATAACTAAATAATTTTGCTTTAATTTTTTGCTGACATTCGAATTTCTGTTATGAATTCCTGCTACGGGAACTAACTGCTGTCGCAACTAGTTAGGCTTGTTTATTTTAGTATATGTACTTCCATACTATTATGTCCTATGGTATACTACTGTGGGGTCGGTTAGCAGACATTGAGACTATCTTCGTCCTGCAGAAAAGAGCGATCAGTGGCCTAATTACGCGCATCAAATCCTGAGCAATTCCAATCGACTAACTGTCAAATTAGTATGGAATTTGACACTTAGGCGATTGGAATCGCTCAGGATTTGATGCGCGTAATACAGGGGCAGATTCTAATATAAGCTAGGCAGTAGAGATTCGTTAAAAGATTTATTTAAAGAAACTAACATCCTAAGAGCTGCTAGTCAGTATATCTATGAAAATAAATATGCGTTTCTACAATAAGATCCATGAGTTTATAATAACGCCAGAAATGCGGTTCAACAAAAAATGTGTAAAGCACACTTTGTGCTAAAAGGGCAACGATGTCTGGAATTAAAGCCAGTTAATGCTTGAGTTCCACGTTTTAGAATATTTATAATAAATTTTGTAAATTAAGGACTTGAAAAGACTAAGTTTAGAGTTTTTTATCCATTTTTCCTAATTATATAGATTTTGAAATGGACACCTAGTTTAACTTGTAACGTTCATTAAGTCGCAGTTTCTGTGCTGTTTTGAATTCATAGAGTAAATATTCCTGAAAGGGTTTCATTGAAAATACATGGGAAACATATTAAAGTAAATTGTTAGGTAGAGTCTAAAACAACCAATAAAAAATAAATCCATACAAAACCAAACTAATGAGAACTTGAATCTATCTAATAAACCAATAACCGGACACAGAGCCTAACTAAAATTGTGAGTGTAAAATCGACATCCAATACTATGCACAAAAATAAACTAATTTTCTTTCCTCTGTGCTACAACCATATTTGTCTCAAATATTTCATCATCATCATCAACCCATTATGTCCCCACCGAGGGGCACGGGTCTCTTCCCTGAGGAAGGCATAGGCCATACTCCACCACGGGGGCCAAGTCCGGATTGGTGGAGGCTTGTAGACTAGTGGCTCGTCTACTGTCAGAAGTTGTCAAGCCGCTCTAAGGCCTCTGACTTGGCTTAACGACTGCCATCTATCGACGGCAGCCGGCACCAACAGCTTAACGTGCCTTGCGAAGCACGGAACCGCTCGGAAAAATGCCACTAGCGTTAGGCATAGACGGCGACCCATCCATGCACTGAACGCGCCCAGTGTTGCTTAACCTTCGTGATCGTTTTTAAGATCACTCAGGCAGCCGGGGCTACGAGCATATTTATTTAAACTAAACTAAGATTAACGATTGCTGTTAATATTCTAATCTGTGTTAAGCTGTGTTCACTAAAATTTGTTTTAAATCTCAAATATTTCTACAAATCTTGATAGTAAGTAAGTAAGTAAGTAAATTATTTATTTGATACTCAAATCTTAATATCTATAACAATACAAATTCAGATCACAGTTGGGTTAGATTTGGCACCAAATTGATAAATAAATAAATTATTTTTTTTACTTTTTCTAGTTGTTTAATTGCTTTGGAAATCTTGACTCCCTGAAAAGATCCTGGTTACTATTTCTCAACAAAGGGTGATATTTCTTAGGCTAGACGATCACATTTTGGCCAAAGATTTAAATTTTGTGTGATTTTAGGTACTCATAAATTTTATTGTTCTTTTAAATAGTACACATTTGACTTACACTGAGCTAATGGCAAAACCCCTCATGGTTATGAAAAGCACGAAGGAGGCCTATGTCCTGCAGTGGGCGTCAAATGGCTGATGATGATGATGAGCTAAAATAGTAGGTAGGAAGCCTAGGTACTCATACTTTACTTAGTAATCTCCTATGGAAGAACCATATCTTAGACATTCAACGGAGGCAAAGAGGGAGTGCTACAGAGGACTCCAGAGGACTTCTTCTTCGGGAACCAGTGGTCATCAGAGGCAGGAGCAATTATTAGGGGGGACTTAGGGTTCACATCAGAGTAAGTAGAAGGGGTGGGGGTTACAAATGGTTGACCGTGACCATGATATTTAAGTATGTATTTTATCTGGCTGTATACCACAGTATGGTCTCGGCCTTCGGCCTCGGTCTGAATGGAGCTCGGCCTTTGGCCTCGCCGCGGGGGGGTTCTTCTTGCCCGCTTCGCGGACCTCGGCCTTGGACGTCGCAAGTTTGTCTCATCTAACTTTTGCGCTGTTACTTGTTCGCCGGAAAACGTTTGGTCTCAGCCTAAACGGAGCTCGGCCTTCGGCTTCGCCGCGGCAAGATTCTTCAGGATACCTTCGCTTAAAATAAATATTTAAGGGGGGCTCCCATACAAAAAGCGTGATTTTTTTACCGTATTTTGCTCGATATCAATAACGGCAACAGGTAGACGCTTGAAGTATTCAAATGTACGGAACCCTTCGTGCGCGAGTCCGACTCGCACTTGGCCGGTTTTCTTTATTTCGATAGGTACTTATATACTTTTGATATGCCAACACTACTTTTCTCACTATAATGAATTGATAACACAGCAAGGTCGATAACAATCCCTTGCCTAAGCCGTTTTTCCCCGCCTACCTCGCCGACTTCTCTGACCCATACCCGCTCTAGCCTATACTAAAGGATGAAACACACCAACGCGATGGCGGTGGCGGTGGCGGTCCATACATGCACGTCATTTATTGCAGTAGTATGTATATGGACGTATGTATGCAGTACTCCCTAAGGACATTCTTAGCTTCGACCTCATCGACTTTTGCTTACTCAAAGCATTCGTCGTTCAATGTTGTAGCTCGGGCAGTTATAATGATTACTGCAGTGTCAAAAGTAGAGGCTACGTTAATGCATTCTGAACGCGTCATAATTTCGAGTTCCGGTCAAATTGTTTCAAAACTAGTTTGTGCTTATTATAATTGTTTAATATAGGCCGCTTTAATTAGCCCGGTGCAGCCGCGCGCCACACATCACTGACTTTAACCACACACGCACGACGGCAGCGCCCGCCCGCCCCGGCCGGCCGGCGGTGGCGGCCCGGTCCGTCGGTTACATGCTCCGTGATTACTCATTCATCGCGGTTTGAGGATGAATCAATTGCCATTATCGCTCCTTCCGAGAGCCGTCTTTCGCGGTCGGCTGCCGTCTGCCGAGCGGCATCAATTCCGAGCGGCGCGTGGAGCTGGCAAATAGGCGTCGAAGGAAGAATGGAGTATCAATAAAGTGTTAACTGCAGGGGCGGACCTACAGGGCGCGGGGCCTGGCGCGGAGCCAGTTTCGATACACGGTACGTCGCATGCGAGAATCACTCTACTGACTCTATATAATAATAGACTTGTGGTGCAATGGTTTGGAAAATTATGATTTTAATTGCTCGTATATTCTAGAAGCTTTCAGACACCACAGTGAAGTAATTATGAAGTTTAATCAACTACGCTGGCGCGCGTTGCGGCGAGCACTACAATGATAAAAGTAAATGAGAGTGAGGGCAGCTGTGGGGCTAAGGCGGATTGATTTACGAGCTCACAGTGCGTGAGACGCCGCCCGCCGCCCGAGCAGCACGCGCTGCAACGGCAGCGCGCTGTTCAGCGAGTGTCTTGCACAGTCGTTAGCACATTCATGTATTCTACTTAGTTATGTTACGGGCTTCAAATGACTGATGATGATGATGTTACGGGCGATTTTGCAACAACAAATAAATCGGTACTGCACTATCAAATTTGTTTTGTTTCTGCGGTGTAAAGTTTTAAACACGCTTTAATTTGGGCAGATTTTCTACCATAGCACAGGGTACCCTAGTTTGGGACCGATTGTGTTTTGTGGAAGCTTTTATTATTAATTAAAATTTATTTAGGGTAGACTTTGGCTCCTTCACTATCCGTGATTAAGCTCTGCAAATTAGTGCGAAACTTGGTCGGGCTCTTCCGACTCACAAATATCTTCATTTATTATGATTCTACTACCTATCCTTTAAAATGTCTCGTTCTGTGAGATTGGCAATTGGCTAGACTAAGGGCATGGTTTTAGTCGTAGCCAGGCTAAAATATATAGTCCAAGCAATGAAATCAACAAGTGCAATATCACGTAGAGTGCGAACATAAAGCGCCATTGAACGCACGCGGCGCCTGCGACTGTTTCATTTACGACAGAATAAACGCGTAATACTGCGCCATCACAGCAACATATTGTGTATCACTTTTCACACAATATAAATACGTACAAGGGTAAAGATAACGTGCTGGCTCCAGCCTGTAACCGCGGTCCGGCCTGGGAAAATAGACCGCTTTGGATGTAATTTCCCTCTACAAACATGCGTGTACCCGCCGGGGTGCTGCAATATTGTTTACCCTTCTAATTTAAAACAAGATCGTGTCATAAATCGTCTGACCATCCCTCGGGAGAGCATATTGATGTTTTTGATGTGCCTCCAAGATCGTGATGTTCGACAAATTCGCAAGTTCTCGCGTAGTTTGGGAGGTGTTACTAAGCTGGGCTTAAGTTGTCCCAAGTTTAGAGGCGCTCGGCGAAAGTTGCCGCTCGTAACATGCAGTAATGCCGCGTTAGTGCTCCATTTAGATGATCTCCAAGAGAGAACTTACGCTCATATTGAAATCAGAAGTACCTGGGCGCAAGTTGGGGGATCTAAACAAGCTGCGCGTATCTCACCGAGACCAAACTGCAGTGAGAGTTCTGACGATAACTCGCCAATAACAGCGATGCTGGCGCGTCACACGAGTCTGTGCGCGCGTGACGGATCCACTGTGACAACCTTTTAAGACATTCAGGTCACACAGCTGGAATATTTTCACAAGAGCCCGCCCCCCGCGGCCCTCTGCCCGCCCCTGGCACGGGCCCGGATTGTGCCGGATCAAAGGCTCTTTTGTGTTTTAGATTTTAAGGAATGTTCGCGACAATGTTTCGTCTCATTCGGTTTCGGCTCTGATGCCCATTGGCATCGCTTCGCTCTTTGACGGCGCTGCACGCTGGCTGATCACTGATGCTTGTTATCTAATTTCTTTTTCGGTGTTTGTTTACTTTCTATATATGAAAAAAACTGGAATAAAATACAACCGTCAACCCGACCTCTGAGTATTAACTACTAAGCAAGCGGGACCAACCTAGGTACCTAGGTAAAATTGTTAAATTTTGGGTCCTACCTGTTCCATTTGGGTAACGAACAGCTAATGCGTCGTTTTTTATATTTGTCTATTTATTTATTTTTTTTTATTTTGATGTTCGGTTGATGCTAATTTTATGTGTATTGTAAAACGGGTCTATATAATAACTTACGTGAACGTTTACCTACCTACCTATATCGTAAAGCACCGCAGTTCGTATCGTATGTCGTAAAAGTTATCGGGGCGGGCGGTGCTACGGGGCGGCGCGCTCGAGGTCAAATTAAACATAAGTTCAATAAGCAAGCAACAAGTTAAAACGATTCTGGCTTTCAGATCAAAAATGTAATGCATGCCTCTTCTCTTTTGTTTCAAAATTTCCCGAGAAACGGTCGCGAGCTCGACGCGGAATTGCTTCCGAAAACGTTCTCTGCTCCGAAGAAACGACGGGCGAGTGAGTGAATGGCGCGGACGGGTTTGGGGAATTAGTGCGGCCTCGAGTGCGGATTAAATGGAACCGCCCGCCCGCGGCGGTAATTAAAAGAGATTCCGACTGTGAGCTCAAATTGCGAATAACTAGACGTTTTGTGCCATAATGAGCCGGCGCGAGATGAACCCGCGCGCACCCCACGCCCCGCCCCGCCCCGTGGCAGCTCGCGACAACTTTTAATTAAATTACGTGCCGACTCAAAATTAATCATGACTGATTACTATTAGTGAGTTACACCACGTCACATTAGTTAGTTGCTAGCTCGCACCTAACTTCCCGTTTTCACTCGAGATATCCTCCAATAAACCATCCCGTTGCTCTACGTTATATTTACATTCGGGGTGTTTGTTTCAGAGCTAAAGCGATCTGCATGTTTTAGAGCTCCCGACGCGCCCATCTACACAGAATGTAGGATAGATTGAAATTGATATCTTTTCGCAAATTACCATTAGCACTATAGCGGGCGCGGCGCGGCGTATCGCGTCACACTTCACTATCACATCTGAGGCAATATTTAAATAATGAAACAGAGCGCGAGCGCGAGGCGCGGCTGCAGCCGGCCGGCCTGCGGCGAGGCGAATGCTAAACAGCAGCTCGGGCTTGGACATGCAACGAAACTAACTTTTTATTTTATTTTACAGAAATAATTCATGATAAGAATCATTCTTTTTAAGTACAAAGTTAAAGCTCGAAGCCACACAACTACCTAATCCACCGAGCTACAGCGGGCGAGCGACCGTCACGGCGTGTTTGCTCGAAGGCTTCTCAGTATCATAAATTGCCCTCACGCACACCAGCAACAAAACCCGGATCCGCCCGCCCGCCCCGCGGGCTAGGCGACTGATCCACTCGTGATAAGCCGGACACTGCACGTGCAATGCAGTTTGTTTCAGAAACTAAAGGTATCATTCTCAGTTAATGTAACAGAATGAAAAGCTAGCTCCGTCCCAGTTCCGGTAAAACAAAGAAACGATCGGAGAGGCTTGGCCCGGCGCGGCGGCGGCGTTTGTCGGCACATCGTCAACACGGCCGATGCTGTTTGTTCCGCTTTCCGATATAAAATGCCGGCAAAGACGTACAAAGAACCTTATACACGCTTCAAGCTTTCAAATATACAGACTCAAAGAACTAAAAACTGCATGTTCGAAAATCGCAAACCGAAGCTACAGAATAAAACTGTACCTAATATGATTACATTTACAGTTTTGGTATCAGCTGAACCAACTCACGTACCGAACTTCACGGCGGTTAAACGCATTCCAGAGACAAGTTTGTACATTCTGCGGTGACGGAGGAATGGCCGGCCCTGTCGCTCTGGCGGGCCCAGCGCCGCCTCTCTTTAGCTAACAACTAACTACCACTACTTGTACGCAGGAACAAACCAAGCCACAGCGGCAGCGCGTGTGTGCGGCCCGCTATGGGCACAGTCGTGCGCCTCGAATTACTCTTGTTTACTGAAAGATTCTCTGCAATTTCTTTTGTAGCGACATCTTTTGAACCATCTCTGCGTTTGTATTTATCTAAGAGTAAGTATGTACAACGCATACATACTCAAAGTATCTACTCAGACTAACACAATGTGGTAGGTATTACGTTAAGCGTCGTGTAGGTTATTTACCGTAGTTTCAGATGGCTACTTTAGTCAGAGCAAGGTAATGCGAGTCACTTTGCCTGTGCGCGAGAACAAAAACACAAAAGTTGGACCAATCAGCAGTCGGTACCTGGCCCCCATTCTCTCCGTGTAATCCGATCACTTGATTAACTTATAAACATCCGGCGAAAAGTTACACCCAGTTTTTAACAGGAGCAGAAACTGAAAGAGGCTATACCTACTTTATGGGGAATTACCGGGTCGGCGGGTTTATACCGCGAGTTGGCAGCCAGAGCGAGGAGCGGCAGGGCTTGCCTCGCCGCGGCCCGGCCCGCACCAAACGGCCGGATAAAAAAAGCTTCCAACTTTGTCTGGCGTCGACGAAAACAGAAATAGCGCAAATAGGTAGGTAGGTGCTCACCCGTAACCGTAACTAAAGGTTACCAAAAAAAGAAATATTTTTGTAACGCGACACAGAGCTGGCGTGGCCCTCCGCGTGACCGATCAAAATAAACAATTGAACAAATGAATCCGAGCTCCGGTTACACAACACTCGCCTGTAGCGGGCGGGGGCGCGGGGCTGCCGGCGCGACCTCTACGTGGCTACATGTTTACGGAGAAAAACGTGTAGGTACTGAAGACCCCTTTGTTCGTTAGACAACATCATTGACATAAATTGTGCCTATAGATAACGAAATAGTCAACATAATAATATTAGACTCCGAGACCCACCGTGGCCGAACGAAATTCGAGAAGGAGCTGGAATAATACCGAAAAGTCCGCGTGGACTGAAATATTTAGCTCGCGTCGGCATATGTTGCGTGCGTATAGTACCTACTGTAGGTGGGTACCTACCTACTACCTAGCCGATAGCCAACGGTAGGGATCTGCGTCGAGTGCCGACACGCAAATTGTTGTTATGTACGGGCTGACAGGATGTAGCAACAATAGTGAAACAATGACACGGGTCTGATCCCCTCGGGAACCCGAAAATATAATTCGGAAGAGAAGTGACGTGTTGAGATTCAGCAGCGGGCGCGGATCTGACGGACCCACGGCGGTGGACCCTACTCCTCGTTACCGCGCCGCGCCGCGCGCCGGCACGCGACGAGACCAGCCGACATTGATTGCAGAAACAAGCTCCGTAAATAATACGAGGAGCTCGTTATCGGCGATCGGCATTCGCTGCCGAATCAGGTTACCATTTCACGCGAGAAATAGAGGTCTGCCAAGTAACCTCATCGCAGAGTTCAGGCGATGGCACATTATGAGGCCAGAGTGCTGCAATATTCGGAGGGTAGATAAACTACTTAGCTGAGAAGGCAAAGCCTCCCGCGGGAGGCCCCGACACAGTCCTTGAGCTGTGTGATGCGGGAGCTGCATTATTGACACTATTTACAACGCGCCCTTCCTCGTCTCTAAACTAACTACCGACTCTGCCTACAAACACGGTAGATACGTATAAAACCAGATACCTAGGCACTTAAAGCTTGAATGGGTAGGAAGGCATTGAGCCAGGAGACTAATGCAGTAGCAATTAGAACGTGTCTTACAGAGCAGTTTGTGTTACATTGCCCTGTTCGTTATCGGACGGGCAAAGTTTCCTCATTATCCGTAGGAGCCTGAAAGGAAAAACGTAACTCGTGCAGCTGCAGCGGGCGCGGCGGGCGAGGCCGGCGCCCGCTGCCCGCGCTGCGACGCCGACTCACTTCTGAGCCATTTTACCAGCAACAGCTTTTTGCAACTTCTCCTTGCGCGCAGTTAAACTTTTAACTAACTTTAATGTTCCCTTATTATTTTGGTCTGTCTCGCCAAATTAAAGGCCTACCTACTGTATGTATAGGTACTACCTGTGTCACTAACGCTCAGTTTCTCGTACACTAACACGCTTTTAATCTACTGTTAACAGCTGTCAAATGAGCAAAGTGCATACAAAAAAAACCACTGACAGCTGTTAACAGTTTGTTAGTGTACGAGAAACCGGGGGTAAATATTGTATGGTAACAGAACGAACCTTAAAAAGAGTTGCGAAAACCGTTTTTCGAACAAATCAATGTGAGTATTAGCGAACAAAGGCGCAATTTTGCCGACACAAACCTTTAGTTAACGTTCGAAGTGGAATCTTGAACAAGGACACTGAAATGTTAGTGTCCGAGAATTCAAGGACGGCGAAACCCGCGCGGAGTAGAGACGACTCGTCGCTCCGCCGCTTTCGCTCGCACACTGAGTTTTTATTTCCTTCGCCAGAAGCGGACGAGAAAATGTGGCCGCGTTCAGTCCGTCGCGCTGATTGGACGAGCCATAAACGAACAGGACTTTCCGAGGCGAGAAAATATAAGAAGCGAAAAGGAAAGTTCAAGAATTCTGACCTAGAATAAAAAATGACCGCTCAGTTTCACCGCTGAAATTGAAAAACTTCCTTTGCTAACTTTTTGCAATCGAGGACAAAATGGCGCGCGGCGCCACGGACGGACGAGCTCGCCTCCGTACTAGGTGGATTCTGTCACCTCCGAGAGAAGCACGAGTTTAAATAAGTAGGTAAGTAATAAGTAATTTTATTCATAAAGATGATACAATAACACTAGGATCTAGGTACTTACCTTTAATAATATATAATATGATAAGATGTAGACTTGTAGAGCCTCTGCTTCCTAAAGGATGAGAAGAAAGAGAAAGAAGTTGAAGAAAAGAAACCATTAACTACAAAGGTGATGATGTGAACCAATTACATTTTTTCCACTGATATTTTCCAATTACCTTAACAAAAAAACCGGTTTCCTTTGGTATGTATTATTAAGTATTTTTTGTTTTTATTTAAAGTTATGGACACGAAATACTAAAATAAAGTCAATTATGTCAAATAACTAATAAAATCTTATTTATCACATAATAGCATCATATTAGTGCAACATCAGGTCAACATCCAACAGCCTGCTCAGTCTGAAAATGCCGATTTATCGTCGAAACCCGGAACCTACAAGTTGCCAAAATATAAATTTGCATTTATGAAACGCGTGCTTTAATTTAAAAAATCAGAGTGATCTCAAAAAACAGTGTGAATTTACCTTGGTTCTTCGAGGTTTTTTTATTAACCTGGTTAATGCTTATTACAAAAACTGATCCATCAGTTATGGTATGGATAATAATATCGAATTGATCCCCATTATAATAAAAAACGTTAATCAACAAAGTTTATTGTTACCTAATACTATTTTTAAAAAATGTTAAAAGAGTGCTATTAATTCGCCAACAAACTGCCACGCAGTTTGGCGAATAATTTATAAAATTTAAAACTTCTGCGATACATTCAATGGCGATACAAACGTAAGTCAATAAATTTAAAAAAACACACAACAACACTACTACAAACTACAAAACTAAAGAATGGCATCTGTGCAAACGTAGATAATATTTTTTCTTTTACAGAGCACCAAGGAGATGTCAACATCCCGGTTTTTTTATAGATAAATATTAAACCTTCTTTCATAAACTTTCATTCACGTGTGAAGCGAACGTTAGAAAGTCGAATGTAAGTCACGTATTCACATTCACAAAAATACAAGAAATCAGTGAATATTATTAATTTATGATTGTCGCATTATATGTACTGAGCTTCCGTAGAAATCCGTACAATTTAAGAACAATTAAAAACCCATTGTTGTAGTGGTCCGATCGGCCATTTAGAATTTTACAGAATAGGTAAGTACATACAGCTTATTATTTCGCAAACGGATCCGTGAATCGAAAACTGGTTTTCCTACACACACAATATTTATCTAAGACCAACCCAACAAAGAACACCACACACTGGCACAGACGAGTAAAAAAACCATCCCTGATTTAGACGTAGGGGAAGAAAAAAAAATATTTTGTCAGTTTATTCTACCGTTTTGTCAGCGTGTTAATACCTATGTATATCTATCTATGCAAAACAGATCTCTAGTGCTAACGGTATCTGAGCTAGGCCGGACACACAGACAGACGGACGACATGGCGGAACTATAAGGGTTCCTTTATGACTACAGAACCCTAAAACGGGGAACAATTATGGTAAGTATCCCTTTGAATATAAATTAGTCACTGGTACAACCGAAAAATAGAAACTAATACGTTTCCGTGATTCGTATTTCCAATGGTTCCCAATAAGAACACAATACGTAAATAAATTTATAAGAACAGAGTTCAGTCATTTTTTTTTTATGTAGCTTAGGACTTGTAATGTAAACTTAAGTTTTATGTATCTAACTCTTGTGATATATTTTTATTCATATCTTTAGTGTAAATGTATGTACTAACTTTTATATGGGTAAAGCCTGAAATAAACGATTTTATTATTATTATTATCCCATGCCTGCATGTATATTCATACGCCCATAGTGGGTAGAACATGGAAAGAACTGTAATATCTATCCGACCTCGTGGCGCAGTGGTAGTGCATCTGCATACCAAGCGAGAGGTCCCGGATTCGAACCCCGGCTGGAGACAAAAAAAACCCCAGGTCTTGGATGTTTACATGTTTGTGATGTCGTTGTTTCTGGTTCCCACGACACAGGGTATCGTAGTGTGGGGCCAGAAGCAATGTTTGTGCCTGTATGTAAATGTTTATGTTATGCTTATATATTTAAGAGCTTTTATATTTTGTACGTGATTTGTACCTGGGTTCATGAATAAATAATTCTGATTCTGATTCTAACCAATTTACGCCCCACTGCAGAGAGATGCACTGGATCCCGTGCCAACCGCGAACTGCCAATTTCAAGCGCTGAGGTATGCGAACACCTCAGACACTCACGATGTTTTCCTTCACCGTTGTGGGAATGATATATGGTACTTTCTTAATAGTAAGTGCAAAAAACAATACTGTGTCGATTCCACTAAAAGATTCTTAAGACGAAGTTAAAAGAGGTTTATAGTGCAAAAATAAAAAAATACAGGAAGTGTTTTAGTGGAGTCGACTTTTTAGGTAGGTATCGCTCGTAGCCCCGGCTGCCTGAGTGATCTTAAACGATCACGAAGGTTAAGCAACACAGGGCGCGTTCAGTGCATGGATGGGTCGCCGTCTATGCCTAATGCTAGTGGCATTTTTTCGAGCGGTTCCGTGCTTCGCAAGGCACGTTAAGCTGTTGGTGCCGGCTGCCGTCGATAGATGACAGTCGTTAAGCCAAGTCAGAGGCCTTAGGGCGGCTTGACAACTTCTGACAGTAGACGAGCCACTAGTCTACAAGCCTCCACCAATCCGGACTTGGCCCCCGTGGTGGAGTATGGCCTATACCTTCCTCAGGGAAGAGACCCGTGCCCCTCGGTGGGGACATAATGGGTTGATGATGACGACTTTTTAGTATTAAACTGTTTAAATATAAGTTTCCCAGTGTTGGCTAAACTTCAACGACAAGCTGGCAATAATACAGTACCGCGAGTAGGTACGTTACAAACCTTAATTAAACCTTGTTACCGACTTTAGAATACCTATACCTAGATATAAACTTCATTCAGTTCATAAAGAAAAATGGCGGCTATTAAAAGTTTAGTTTAGTTAAAATGTTTCTAAAGACCATTCCACGTCAAGTCAAGACGAGTCTGTTAGTATTTTTCGACACTGGTTGGTTGCCATTGCATCAAGAAATTTAATTGACTCCATTACACTGGCTGGTACCCCAAAATATAGTTGGAACCGTTTCATTCGTGAGCACCTGAGGAAGAGTGCGAGCAACTTCTGTTTTCTATTTATTGCCGCTTCAAGTTCAAACGCACTAACGCATCAAAACTGAGGCTTTTATGTAAAAAAGAAAGACAGGCCAGTTAGAAGTTTCACACTAGTTTCGTACACTTTCGTCTGGTGTTTTCGCACCAGCACGCAATAGCCACTTAACATGTTGATAAAAATGCGAAATGTACCGAATGTTCGACTATTAATGTACGGGAAAGTAGCGAATGCTCCCTCGCTTCGTCATTGCTGGTATAGCATAAAGAACATCTACGCGAGGTGGTCAACGTCAAAGTATGTTCTTTGTGAATGTTCGAATTACACGACATTCGGCCTTTTTTATGGCGTCGTTTCGTTCGACCCACAGCAGAACCCTTACAGATTGTACACGGCCACGTTTCTAGCGTCTAGAAATCGATGTGTTCTTGACACTTAAACCAACAGACAGGAAATGTTGCTTGAACAACGCCTTCATATGAAGAACAAACAATACAACTACATCCATGAAGTCAACATGGATTGTTGATGTGACTTGCATAGTACTTAATGTGCAGGTCAGTCTTCTAACGAAATTATGGAATAAGTTTTTTCAAAAAAAATCTTAATGTTTTTCAAAAATTTATTGTTAACTTCTCGTATCAGCGATATCACATTTCAAACAAGATCCAACATAACACATCTTTTATAAACAAAATGGTCTATCAAATATAGGATTCACTTAAACGCGTAACTTAATCCTAAAGACACAGGGCCTTTACACCGCAGGCGATTTTCATTTTGTTTGTACGTCTATCTCTCTCCGCCCAAGCACACAATACTAGAAAGAAACAGGCGTGCGAATAACATGAATATCACTGTCGGAGCGCCGACCCTGATAATCTGAGCGCACTTTATACATTTTCCACCCGTTTGGCATGTCGCGTTCACCCGCCAGTCGCGCACCGTTCATTCCACTTAGCCTATGTGAGGTAGCACCTAGTCTTCTGCGGCTTCAGACTGTCTCTTCTTTTTCTTCTTCTTGTCACTTCTGGGCGCGGACTCTTGCTGCTCGCCCTCGACGGCCGCGCCGTCTTCCTGGCTGATGGATTTCTTCTTCTTCTTCTTTTTCTTGTCTGAGGCGGGCTCGGCGCCGTTCTCCTGCGCCTCCTCGGGCTCCTCCTTCACCTCCAGCTTTACCTTCTTCTTTTTGGGCGTCGGCGTCGCGGGCTCGTCCTGTTAATGCAAGTATTCTCGTTTAAGAAGACTTGACGCGCGGCCACTCAGGGCGTAAGCCGCAAGCAAATTTGATGTCGCCGTTATGATAATAGTAAACGATCAAATGCTTAGGCAATAGTAAAATTTAGGGACTGTCACGAGAAAAATCTCCAAACTGATAAACACTATACGGGTCTAATTTATAAAAACACGATTCCTTAAAACACTCGATAAACCCCCAACAGTATGTGGTAGAGATTTTAAATACGTAACCACAGATTAAATAAACTGCCTCTGAGGAGTGCTTTAGAGGAATCGTGTTTTAATAAATAAGGCCATAACCACTCCAGCGCAAAGCAGAAGCGACTGGCGCTTGCATGAAGAGGCCTTTGTCCAACAGTGGATATCGACGGGCTGAAGATTATGATAATGATGATGATCTATAACCACTGTAATAATTTAATTATTTTCTGTCGATAAACTCAGTTTTTAGGGTTCCGTACCCAAAGGGTAAGGGACCCTATTACTAAGACTCCGCTGTCCGTCCGTCCGTCCATCTGTCACCAGGCTGTATCCCATGATTCGTGATATTTAGGCATTCACAGATGATGTATTTCTGTTGCCGCTATAACAACAATACTAAACACAGAATAATAAAATATTTAAGAGGGGCTCCCATACAATAAACGTGATTTTTTTTTGCCGTTTTTTGCTCGATATTAATAACGGCAACAGGTAGACACTTGTAATATTTAAATGTTGTTTAGATAATGGTACGGAACCCTTCAATGCAATGTAGGGTTCCGTAGAAAGAGGGTTTTTTTTATCTGCTTTACAAAACTAACAACTTCATCGAATTCATTTTCAATGGAGTTGGTTGCCTATTACTCGTTAACTAGTGAATCCTACTTAGCCGTGATAGTTTTCCTTTTAAGTTCATTATAATGTGCTACCCCCTTTTTTATGTTTCTACAATCAACCGTTTAGCCAGAAGAGGGCAGGCTAGTCAGCTAGTCAGCCAGCCAGGCTACTCAGAGAAAAATTTAGGCTTTGGAAAAAAGTTTGCGCTTTAAAGTTTAATGTTTCGCAAACGGTACCCTAAATAAAAAATGGTCTTCCTACACCTACAATATTTTTCAACGACCAATCCGAAGATATCCCACACTATGGTGTAGGCAAGAAAAAAAATTGCATTCTTAATTTAGGCGTAGGGGCGGCATGTAAAAAAATATTTTTCGAGTTTTTATTCTACTGTTATAAATATGGACATGCAAGTCAAATTTCAGCTCTCTAGTACTAACCGCCTCTGTGCTAAGCCGCGGACAGACAGACAGACAGACAGAACGGACATGGCGAAACTATAAGGATTCTTTGTCAACTACGGGACCCTAAAAAGGACAGAAAAAAGTGGCCTGCCTTTAAGGAGCCCTATGTCCAACAATGAACGAACAGCCCGTATCCGATTGATTGTTATTGTAAAAAACATCAAAGATTATTTTGGAATATATCGTAGATCGTGGCCAGTGGCAGTCCCTGGTCTCTGCCTACCTCTCTGGGATACAGGCGTGAGTCTATGTATGTATACAGTGCATTAAATCACCTCTGCGTCGGCTTCCAGCTTGATCTTCTTGGCCGGGCCGTCGTGCGCGTCGGGCGAGTGCTCGCGCTTGAGCGGCTTCATGCCGAGAGTGCTGTCGCCCGCCACTCCGTACTGCACCACCTCGCTGTCACACAAACAATATTTAATCATAAACACGATTAGACCTAAGGTAACACTATTTTTACTCGACCGCGGCGGAGCCCAAAAGGAGGGTAATGTGTTTAGCTCGTACGCATGTATGTATGTATGTAAGTATATCCGATTCTGTGTTCCCCCATAACTCTTTAACTAATGATCAGATTTTGACAAATAAGGTCTCAATCGATTCGTCATCCCTGCGCGAGTGTTATAGGTTATATTACATTAGCATTAATGGAATAGAAAAGTAGTAACAACAAAAATCGCTAAAAAGTAACTTTGTAGTACAACCATGAGTCACTAGATGGCGCTGTTACATTTCATTTATTATAATCGTATCTTCATTTTATCTCACTACGCCAATCACATGTAATTTATGTAAAACATCAGTACGCGGGTGTCATAGGCTATAATATATAAATCGGCATTAAAGAATCACTAAAAAGACAAAAATACAAAACTGAAATAAAAAATAATCAACAATCCTACTGCTGAGCATTAACTACTTAGCAGACGGGACCAAAATTCAGCAATGTAACTCCTCAGATTGGTCCCGCTTGTTTAGTAGTTATACTCAGCAGTCGGGTTGTTGGTTATTTTTTATTTCAGTTCTTTATATTATGTGCCAATGCCCCGTAGGTACTAGGCGAAAGAGTCCTATACTCCGGGTCAGATACATTCTCTGGATGTTAAAATACGGCCAACAACTCCGAATTTCCCCAAGTTGTTGACTGGTTTAAGGAGATTGGTTCAAAATTCATATGTTAGAAGATTTCATTAAATAAAACGTTTCAATATCCTCTAAAAACTTGCCAAGTTTGGTCCATATATTTAAGTCACACAATTTTGTGTTTATCAAAACACTGCAAATACTTACATATGTAATCATGTATTTTTTTGAGAATTGGGACAATTATATTCTTTTTGTTGCACTAACCCGTGCTGAGGACAATTTTAAAAACCTATTTAGAGGCTAAAAATTTCACCAGGGCGGCCCAGCACCTCCTTAGTATCCTCACAGCTTAGCTTAATCCAAAGGAAAAGCAAAAAAATGTCCCAGGCGCTACAAAGTCTAAGCAACCAGAACGTGCATCAAATTGAGGTAAACTATTAAGAAACCCCCAAAAGCATTTCCTTCCAAACTGGGTTGTTCAAGGGTGGAACAAACTTTCTGTATAACTATAATGACAATTATATTAAAACAAAAAAAAATAAAGTGCAGTGATAACATACACATGCAACAACTTTACATTGGTAGTGTAAACTACCTCATTGGTCTAGCAGTAACATGCTTGACTACCAAACTAACCACAGGATTATGGCAGCGATCAGATTCATTTATAAGCTAGGCAGTAGGGATTCGTTAAGCGATTTTTTTTTAAAGAAACTAACATCCTGACAGTTGCTAGTCAGCATATCTATGAGAATATTACGTATGTCGGGAAAAATATCAGTAACTTTAAAACTGTAAGTTAGCTATGTAAATAATTGAAATAAACATAAACATTCGTTCACAAGATTTAGGCTGGCAATAATGGATTAATACATCCTTTATGGGGCATTGTATATGTTTCTACTTATTTTATCTTCATAGGTTCAAAAAATGTGTAAAGCGCACTTTATGCCAAAAGGGCTACTATAGCATTAAGAATTATTTAGATGACAAAGATGTCTGGAATTAAAGCCAGTTCAATGCATTAGTACTAGGTTTTAGAAGATGAAAATATGTAAACTCTATTAATTAAGGAACATATTTGAAAAGACTAAGTTTTTTTGTCTGTTTTTTCTCCAATAAATGATCTAGATTTTGAAACAGATACCTAGTAGCGAATGTAGGTGGAAGGGCTGGTAAGGGACGTCCCAGGCGGACATACTTCGACCCAATAGGGGATAAGATAAAAATAGTCTTTATTGTACCAGGAAAAACACAACATAAAATATTTATAAAGATATAGTGCAATTGGTGGCCTTATTGCTAATAGCAATTTCTTCCAGACAACCGTATGAAGGAAAAATTCTGAAGGAAAGAGAGACGGATGTGGAAGAGCTGTGGTAGTGGAGCGGTAGAACGCCGGCTTCTCAGTCGGGAGGTCGTGGGTTCGAATCCCGGCATGTGCCAATGACTTCGTTTTCTAATTTCGGACTTCGTGTTATAATAGCAATACCACTCGCTAGCTGTGATGGAAAACATCGTGAGGAAACCCTAGTGTCTACCTCAGCACTTGCTATGTACAATGGCCCAATTATGAAGCTAAGTGCAGAAATCTCTAGCCGAACTAGAACTAGAACCAGGGGATGTATTAGCAAAGAGCGTGCATGCAACAACTATGAATATTGAGGAAGAGAAAGTGATCTATCTGCCAGTTTATGTACGTGAGTGTGTGTGTACACACTTGTAACATTCATAAGTCACCATTTCTGTGTTACTTTGAGTAAAATTTATTAATTTTGAATTTTTTAAATATAAGTGGTTGTGGGTTTGATTCCTGCTAGATGTCACCATACTTGATTCGTACAAATGGCCCTAGTCTGGGTGTATTTCCATGTTTGAGATGACTTTGCTTGATTACTTTAGCAAAGAATATTCTAGTAAGGGACCAGGATGGGAAGTGATTATGTTGTATGGCAGTTACTATTATTATTATGATTATGATTAGAAAAGTAAACTGACCTCTTGCTGTGATATTTCTCGAACTTGGCTTTGGCCTTGCCGGTGCCACTGATACGCCGCAGGTTGCCCTCCTCGAGCAGCCGCAGCTTGTTCTCCAGCTTGACCTTGTGCTCGGCGCCGAGCTCGAATCCGACATCCTCCCCGAAGGCATCCACACGTGTGGCCAGTGCCGCCTTGGCCGCAAGCATGCGAGACATCTTGCCCTTGTTCTTAGTGCTGCTTTGCCCTACTAGCTGCGCATGATAGATCAGACCATACTTAGGAGTGTCTTTTTTAGTTTTCAGTGCTCGGAACAGCGCCTTCTCTGCTCCAAAGATCTGAATTGTCGAAGCTGGGTGCTTAGCCAAGTTCATCAGGGAACCAGCATGAGCGATCAGGCGGGCACCAATGTGCTCTCCAATCAAAACAGTTAGATTAGGGGCCATAGCCATCATCCTAGCCTTGAGGTAGTCTGTGAGGTGGGTCCTGTAGTCCGTGATCGAAATGATCTCATCACACAGATTTTGTATGTTCATGATATCGTCATCAGAAATCTCAGTGCCCATGGATATCTCGGCCGCGTCCTTTACTTTTTCTTCCAAGTCTTCAGGCAGAATGTCAGACAAGTCAGTCTTTGAAGCATTATCACGTGTGCCAATGAGTTTCACTACTTTAACGAAGAGTGTGTTATCAGTGATAATCTTGCCAAGTTCAGGGAAGTGCCAGCCATACCACTCACGGCAGCGCATAATGTAGTTGTTGAGCTCCTTGTCCAGATCATCCAGCAGACACTGTGCCTGCACAATCATGGTGTCAATCTTGTCTGGAGAGAATTTGAGCTTGTAACGCGAGAGCGAGTGCGCCAGCCCCAGCGCCATAGCAGTCATCTCCTTCTTGGGCAGGCCGGCCAGCAGGCTATCCATCTGCGAGCGAATACAGCGGAGCAGCTCCTGAACATTGGAGTTAGAAACACACTGCAGGTCAAACTTCTCCTTGATAGCACTGCCCAGTTTGGAGTCCCCTACTAGTAACTGGTCCTGCAAGTCTTTGCACACATACTTCTTTAGTGCTTTTTTCAAAGGTTTGGAGAGTTTGCCCTCTATCATTGCAGTAGTGGCAGCCAGGGCTTCTGTTGTGTCTTCAAATTTCATAAAGTTCTTTAGTTTGACCCTAAAACAAAGCAGTTGGTGAGTAAAGATAAGCATTCGCAAGAAAGGGTACCATACAGTAAAACAGAAAAAAAAACAGTGATTGAAAGGGTATAAAACAGTAATTGAAAGGGTATATAACTCACACTGCGGAAGCACCCTCGGGCGTGTTGAACTCCTGGTGCAGGTCCTCGATCTGAGATAGCTTGGACTCGTCCAACAACTGCACCAAACAAAACAATTCACGGTCAAACTAGGCACGCTTTCATTACGAGTGGACATCTTGTAAATAAGAGAAACAATCATAAAAAAGAGAAACACAAAATGTACGAATAATGCACAAACGTATAAACCAAAAAGAAACAAAATTTGCAATGCAAAAGTTAGGTTAGATTCAACACGTGTGTTGCACTTACCTTGAAAATAGCGTACCCCGCCGGAGTTTCAAATAGAACCAACATTTTGGCGTATTTTACACTAACTGTTCACTCGGAAAAAATGCACTCGTTCACTGAGAATAACAAAATTTACGTGATTTATTGCGAGTGACGCCAAGCACCCCGCGCACCGCAACGCAAACGATGACAGTTGTTGACAGTTCGTTCGTTGTGTGATGTGACTGACGTTGACATATCAGTGTTGCCAATAAATTAAATTAAATCTACTGGTAAGTTAAAAACTGAAAGGTTGTCACCCTACTGCGAAAGCAAAGTGGGGCTTATATTTTTGTGCGTACAGGTTGAAATTAATCAGTTATATTAATTTCGGCACTACCTTTACTTTTTGTGTTTATATTATGTTATTGGACGGTTTCACACCGCACGTGATGGCAACTTACCGACATTTTCTTCACACAACATGACACCAGTGTTGCCATATATACAGATTTATGGGTAAGCATTCAGATTTTTAAACGACTTCACAAAAGAGGAGGTTATCAATTCGAAGCGCATATATTACATATTTTTGGCTATGTTTTCGCATAACTCCGTCAAATCTAAACCGATTTCGACAATAATTCTTTTTTTGTTATTATTATTAAATCCTTTATTGCATATAAAACAGAAAGTTTTGCACATAGGCGAGCTTAATGCTACTTAGCATTATCTACCAGCTAACCTAAGTTTTGATGAGAGCATTATCAGGTATTGCAACTTACTTAATATTAAATATACTTACTAATTATTATTCAGTCCTAGATATATAAAATATAATAGGGGGGAGATATTACACAAATACAACATAATAATAAATAAATACTAGATACAATAAATAAATACATAAACCTACAGATTTAGGAAAGATATTGTGAAATACTTATAATATAATAAATTAAGACAAATGCTGGAGATCTAGGTAGTAGCGATAGACTTTGGTTTTGAATATTTCAAGCGATGGGGCCTGTCGGATGTCTAGAGGCAAGCTATTCCAAAGGCGAATTGCTGTCACAGTGAAGGAGCCTGAATAACCAGCCGTATTATGCTCGGGGGTACGGAGATGCAGTGCTCGGGAAGGTCGCAGAAGGCGACCCTCACTGAGGAGGAACTCGAAACGTCCTCTGAGGTAAGAGGGGGAACAGGGGTTATTAAGAATACCATACAGAGTGGCGAGAATGTGAGCATTCCTGCGGGAACGGATGTTGAGCCACTTCAGCTGATTACGATAGGAAGAGACATGGTCAAACTTACGCAGTCCAAATATAAGACGGATGCAAAGGTTGAGCAGTCTGTCGAGTTTGCTGAGCAGCTCCTCAGTAATGTCGGGATAACAAACGTCAGCATAATCGATAATAGGGAGAAGAAGAGAGTTGACAAGAGTAACTTTAGCAGAGTATGGGAGAAAATTCTGAAGCCGCTTAAGAGAGTGCATGGAGGCAAAAACTTTCCTGCTGGTCTCGGCCACGTGAAGCTCCCAGGACAGGTTGTTCTGTATGTAGAGACCTAAGTTTTTTACATTTTTGCAGTAGGGGAGAGTTATTCCATCGTAGAGTACGGCAGGAAGTGAGTCCACATCGAGTCTGGCGATAAGAGGTCGGCTCCCGACAAACATGACCTGCGTCTTGGTAGGGTTCACTATAAGACCATACCGCATCGACCATTGCCGTATAGCCTCAAGATCCTCGGACATGTGACCTATTACTGTGGATACATCCGTAGGTCTGCAAGGCAGGTAGAGTTGGTTGTCGTCTGCGTACAGATGATAAGTGCTAAACTTGATCACGGAAACCAGGGTGTTAATAAAAACTGAAAAGAGGAGAGGGGACAGAACTCCACTTGCGGAACACCAGCAGTTAGATCACACCACTCAGAAAAAGTGTTTTCCAAGCAAATGCACTGCCGGCGTCCCGAAAGGTAAGACGAAAACCATTCGGTCACTGATCCCGAAACGTTCAAGGATTTGAGGATAGCACGAAGGATGTCATGATCAACGCAGTTAAACGCATTGCTGAAGTCCAGCAGGGTAAGTAAGGTGAGATGACGTTCGTCGCAACAAAAGTAGGTAAATGGTAGGTAATGTGAACTGAATTAATTTGTTTTGTCATGTCAGTTATTGAAAGTTACGTAGGATAGAATAGATATGGTTTCCTGGAAACAAAAGTGAAACTACCTACAAGATCATTTACAACAAAACAGAATTAAGACAAGAAAAACACGGTTGCCTCGTACTAATATTACCAAGGTAAGTTTGTTGATGGAAAGAATAGAATAAGGCTTCATGTAGTTGTACGGTGCTGCAGTGCCCAAACCGCTCGGTTCAATCACTTTTTCTTGATTACAGGCTTCCTGGTGCGTTTGGCCGGTTCCGCCGCTTGACTTACTGAAGACTTAGGCACCAATTCATCCAGCTCGGAAAGACTGTACAGTCGGTGCACGTCGCCATCCTTCAGCTTTAGGAAGATCTTGCCATCGCTCGACCAGCAGTTGCTAATTCCATGACGGCTCCGAGCCTCCTTGAAAAGCTGCCTCCGGACAGGAGTAAGGAACTCCGCCAGCGACATTGCACTGCCCTTGAGCTCCCTCTTGCTGCTCCAGATTTGGGAACGCACTTCGGACTTAGTGAACTTTACTAGTATGGGCCTTTTCTTACCATTTGATAATTTGCCCAGGCGGTAAGACGAGCGAACATCTGCAGCATAGTTGAAGTTGGAAAGTTTGAGCTTCCTTATCACCACTTCTGATACAATATCAGTGATATTCTCACTGGGGCTTTCAGGCACTCCCCGAAACAACAGGAACTTGCGGCGCCCGCTGTTGTCGAGTTCATCAACAAGCTGGGTGACAGTTGCCAGTTGGGTCCGCAACAGGGACACAGCTTGCAGCATAAGCTCCTTGAATGCGCGGAAGTCATCCATTAGCTGCACCAGAGATGGGGTATCTTGCTTCTGAAGTTCCTTACATCTGGCTTCGAATGATGCCAAACCCTCAGCAAACTTGGCCTCCAGGTTCGAGATTGCTACCAGTGGGTCAGTTCCCAAACGGGCCTGCTTGCTTCCAGACATGGTGAAGGTGGTAGTGTGTGAAGTGTTGATGAAAGTGGCAGTTGGGTGAAGTAGCAACTAATTGAACTGCATATCACTTCTATAGCTTGTGTTCAGTTAAAACACTACTTTAGGGCACTATATGTCACGTAAGTATATTATATATTATTATTTAAATAAAGAGTGCTTCCGTTATTATGTTTAGCCGAAAAAAAAATAAAAAATATTGATATAACGTTAGATATAACGTTTAGATATAACGTTTTGTTCGAATAGATATAACGTTCCATTGGTCCCATTTTAATTTGGTGAACAAATGATGAAGACTTTCAGAGATGGAGAACGGAACTCTTCAATGGACAACAGTAAATAAGGCGTAATGGGGCCCATCCTTTAGTAATATCCGTATGTTTCATAAAATGCTGTAACAGTAGTCCCAAGTTAATGTGGTGATGTTCTGGTGAAGACTTTCGGAGATGGAAATTTAGAACATCAAATTTTAAAGCAACGAATTAAATAGGGTAAATTATGGTTATAAGGGACTTACTTATTTTTCTTTCGCTCCCTACTACAAATAAAAAAAAAGACTTCTAAACACTGAAGCACTAAAAAGCTAAAAATAATTTAAATAATTAGAAGTATGTATATATATATCCTCCTAGCCGTGTTCGGCCATAGCGACCGCATACAGGACTCTCATTTCTTTATGGTTGAGGGTTTCGCTGGTGTGCCCTCAGGTGACTGGTGTAGCCGATCTTGGCTCGGAAAGTGCGAGCACATTGGGCGCACGTCAAGACACCATTGACGTAGTTATATTGTATGGCCGCCGGTGGTCGGGCCTTTAGCTCGTCGCGCTTGGCATCTAAGTCGAGCAGTCTCCTCCTTTCAAACTCGTCTACACTGCCCTGCACTAGTAGTCTCCACGCTGGGCGATCTTCCGCTTTACGCTCCCACTGAGAGGGCTCAATGTTGCACCTTTTCATATGCCTCTTCTGAACATCCTTGTATCTAAGGAGCTGGCCGCCTTGTTTCCGATTGCCGTCCTTAAGTTCAGAGTAAAAGAAGCGCTTCGCCACTCTCTCCTCAGCCATACGGGAGACATGTCCGCACCACCGCAGCTGTCGCCGCATAATGTAGGCCTCTATGCCGCAGACTTTGGCACGTCGAAGAACTTCCGTGTTCCTGACACGGTCCGACCACTTTATGTTCATAATATCGCGGAGGCATCGAAGGTGGAATTTGTCAAGGGCACGAATGTGCTTTCGGTATAGGCACCATGTCTCTGACGAGTAGAGGAGGTTTGGGAGGACGACCGCCATGTAGACAGATACTTTTGTGCCCAGCTTGATGTCATGGGAGCTGAAGACCTTGCTGCGGAGTTTACCGAAAGCTGCAGAAGCAGCACCTATCCTCCCGTTTAGTTCAGGGTCAAGGTCGCACTTTGATGTTATAGTACTGCCCAAGTATTTGAATTTCTCCACTTGCTTCAGAACTTCCTTTCCGAGTTTGATAGTTAGTTAGTTTGTAGAAGTATGTATACATGTAGGTATTGTAGAAGTATAATTTGTAGTCGGTGCTCAGTTTTATGACCAGCACATATATTTTGGGCGACCGACTTATACTTCTACAATACCTACGTGTATAAATACTTCTAATTATTTTAATTATTTCTAACTTTTTAGTGCTGCAGTGTTTCGAAAACATGTCATACTAATAAAAAAATAGGAGTTAGTTTTATACAGATTTTGGTTGATTGCGCCAGTTTTTTTACATAATAAACTAATAAACAATTGGCGACATCGTTGCGCATATGTAAGCGATTGTGTTACTATAATAATAATAACAATCAAGGCCGCAGAGGTTTCTCTCTCTGCGGCCCTAACCACCGGTAGCTTGAGCCTAGCTCCATTACCGGTGGCCAACTAATAGGTTTATAAAATATATTTTGTAATTTTTTAATATTTTTTACTTCTTATATTGATTTTATAAACCTATTCTAAGTTAAAAAAATAAATAAAGAAAATAATAATAATAACTTCCACACACACACTATGTTCGGGGATTTGCTGCAAAATGTGTATAACGAATGAATTCTGCGAGTTCTGTGCTCAATAATTAGTTTCTTTTGTTTCATCGAATTAAGCTCTTTTTTCTCTAAATAGGTAAAAGGCAATAAACACTGTAGATAGTGTTTGTTTTCTTTTGAAACCCAGATAGTGTGCTTTAATGGAGTTAACTCGTATTACACGATTTTTCAAAATTCAAACCCTAAGAGAGTGGTGAAAAAGTGCCAAAGTTTGTGCGAGGAGTAAAATATTTGTGGTCGGATCTACCTACTTAAAATTTAACACAAATGTAGGTACATAAACGTATATTTTTGTAATAAGGCAACCTGATCTATGTCAATCTGCCATGTAATATATCTTTGTACTTCAATAAAATTTATGAATACTTATTTCACAGTAGATCCGTGTGGTGCCGGATTAAGATTAGCGTCACTCCATTTCATTTCATGGATGTCGTAGAAGGCGACTAAGGAAATAAATTACCAGGAGACCTGCAGCAGCATCTTCCTGAGATTCTGAGTGCTACGATCGCCAACCCGCTTGTAGCGTGGCGATTATGGCAAAACCCTTCATGGTTAGGAAAACCATGAGTGAGGCCCATGTCCTGCAGTGGGCATCAAATGGCTGATGATATATATGATGATGTATTTCGTAGTTATTAAATGTTCAACCTCTATGAGGGTGTAATAGAGATATCAGAAGTAAACATTCTGTTTTGTAGGTCCCTACCCTCTTCTATATCACCCGAGATGGTCTTCTAAGGATTCAAACAGTAGAAATTCATCTTAGGGCAGACGTATTTTGAAGAAGACCAAGAAATAGATTTAATTAACGCCACATAGACATACATAATTATACAGGAAAAGTAAATACAGAAAATAAGGCAGATATATGACAAGAGCAGAAGAAATGTGAAGCTAAAAGTGGCAAAAACAAAGGCTAAGGGTACAGTACACTGTACTCTGCATGTCGATGCAGCGGAAAAAGGGCCTCATGCTCAGTATTAGCAGAGGGTTTATACCCAGAACACAGATTTTCAGCTAGGGCCTTCTAGTGACTCACGTGTTTTGAAGTTGGTTCTTATATTTTATTTAAAAAAATTTATCTCAGGGTTTTTAGTGACTATTACTACGACTCCGCCAAATTGTGTTTTCAGAAAGCAAATGCACGAGTCACTATAAAAAGCACCCAAATCGCGTCCAGAGTGCCTTTAGAATTTGAAGATTTCCTTCGACTTCTCCAGGATCCTATCATCAGAATCTGACTTGATGATTATGGGACCATCTGTGAAGTCTACCCTTTCAATAAAAATAATAATTCTAAATCGGTCCACGCGTCTTGCCTTTAGAATTTGAAGATTTCCTTCGACTTCTCCAGGATCCTATCATCAGAATCTGACTGGATGATTACGGGACGTCTGTGAAGTCTACACTTTCAATAAAAAAAAACTAAATCGGTCCACGCGTCTTTTAAGTAGTAATCGGGGAACATAATAATGTTAATGGTCTTCCTGATTTTGGCCAAATTCAAAATTTGGGTAAGTACCAATTCAGAACGTGCAGATTTTGTCTTGGTCATTCTGGAAAATATACAAAGAAGCTTTTCAAATGTTTACTATAGGGATCCGGGGAAATCTGTAAAACCTAATCCAGAACCAGTTAATTTACAATTTATCACTACAGCTTCTTTTGAAAGTCACGATATCGTTGACAAACTGAAAAGATTAGATACTTCAAAGGGAGCTGGTCCTGATGGCATACCACCAGTCTAAATAAAAAACTGTGCTGAAACTCTGAGCGTCCCTCTTGGCCTTATATTCGGTAAATCTCTTGAATCTGGTACATTTCCTACAATCTGGAAGGTTGCGCTAGTTGTACCTATTTTTAAATCAGGGGAGAGACATAATATCAAAAACTATAGGCCGGTTTCGCTGCTTTCCATATTCGGACAGGTTTTTGAGTGCTTAGTTCATGACTTAATATTTTAGATTTCACGTTAAACAAATTCTAACGCAGCACCAGCACGGGTTTATGAAGGCCAGATCAACGTGCACAAACTTAGTGGCCTTTGTCGATGACTTGTCAGAGTCCGTTCATGCTCGAATTCCTGTAGATGTAATATATACGGACTTTAGCAAGGCATTCGACAGGGTTAACCACAAAGTATTGCTGAAAAAACTCGAGTGTAGGAATAGCTGGCGGATTGCTGTCTTGGGTTGGATCTTACTTGGAGGGTAGAATCTCTAAAGTTGTTCTCAATGGTTATAATTCGGATCCGTTTCCAGCTGTATCTGGAGTCCCACAGCGCTCTCATCTTGGACTATTACTTTTGAATATTTTTTTAAACGACATAACGTCTTGCTTTCTGTGCACGGACTTCTACTTGTTCGCTGACGATCTTAAGATTGTTAAGAAAATTGTAAAAAATGAGGACACTCAACTCATGCAGGGAGACCTGGACAGATTGGTGGACTGGTGTGAGTTTAATGGAATGACTCGAAATGCTTCAAAGTGCTTTAGAATTCAATTCTCAAGAAATCACAAAACTCACTATCAGGACTACTATATCCATGGCAGCAATCTGCGTAACGTCAACGAAATACGAGACTTAGGGGTACTATTAGACAGTAAATTGCAATTTAATAGACATGTAGACAAAATAGTTAAACAAAGTTTCAAAATGCGGGGGTTCATAAATAGAAACTGCAAACAATTTAAGAAAGCTTCCACAAAAATCATATTATTCAACTCGTTGGTCCGTAGCAGACTTGAATATTGCAGCCCAGTTTGGAATCCACACTACGCAATTTACAATAAACGAATTGAAAGCGTCCAAAAGATTCCTTTGGCACTTGGCCTACCAGCAAACCTTAGCCAAAATACACCCAACTTATAACTCCAGACTGGAACGCTTTGAACTCCGCAGCCTGTCCTCTAGAAGGGAAATTATAGATGCAACATTTTTATATAAAATAGTAAATGGCTCCTTCGATTGCCCTCAACTTCTTTCAAAAATCAACATCAATATTCCGAGGAGATTACCAAGACCCAAAACACTTGAACTTCTTCGCGTAAAACGATCAAAAAGTAATCTTGGCCAGTACTCACCCATTTCACGGATGTGCCGGTCTTACAACAGGACAGCCAAGAAGAGCAACATGATTATGTTTAACAGATACATTGTACAAATTCAAATACCAAATATCAAAGTGTTTGCAATCCTATGGATAAGATATAATTTTATTTTTGCAAAGGTATTGAATGATTTGAATTATTTAATTAAATTATTGCTAATGAAATTTGAAAAACGAAATTAGAAAGATTTTTTTAACGGAATAATTTAATATAATAACATAACATAAACTCACGCCTGTATCCCAGAGGGGTAGGCAGAGACCAGGGACTGCCACTTGCTACGATCCTGACAGATCACTTTCGCTTCCTCAACATTCATTAGTCGTTGCATGCACGCACGCCGGTTTCGGGTATTTTTTATCTTGCCCTTTTGGTCGAAGTATGTCCGTCTGGGTCGTCCCTTGCCGGCCCTTCCATCCACATTCGCTCGATATATTTGTTTTGTCAATCTTTCTTCCTTCATCCTCTCCACATGTCCACACCAACGCAACATTCCTTTCTAGTCACTACATCCTCTTTCAGTCCACAACGTTCTCTAATCACACTATTGCGTATCCTGTCATTCAAAGTAAGACCAGACATACTTCTCAAGGACTTCATTTCTACTGCAGTAATCCTACTTTCTTGCTTCTTTTGCCATACCCAAGTCCCGCTAGCATACATAAGTGTTGGGACCAGCACTCCATTATGGATAGCCAATCTAGCTCTTTTGGAGATGTTTTGGCCACTCACAAAGGAGTGCAATGCACCGTTTACACAATTTCCCGCTTTTACTCTTCTTTCTATATCACCTTCACACTTGCCATCCCTGGTAAAGAGGCTCCCCAAATAGACAAATTCTTTCACTTGTTCCACCCTTTCACCTCTAATCCTTACTAGTGCCGTGGAGTGCCCGCTTAAGAATAGCACTCACCTATATCTTCTCGTGGGTGTCGTAAGTAGCGACTAAGAGAATACCCGTGCATATTGCTACCCAGCACATACGGGTCGTACCGGTGTCGGGCAGCCGCGACATTGGCACGTATACGGTCTGCGATTGCCAACCCGCCTTCTCAGCGTGGCAATTACGAGCAAACATCTTATGGCAAGTCACAACGGACCACGGCACCCAGTTCCCGGTCGCCCTGCTATTCCTGATCGGCGATGATCTTCGCAGGGCGGCTGGCAAGAGCTGGATGAGAGTAGCTGAGGACCGTGCTCAGTGGCGTGCTATAGGAGAGGCCTATGTCCAGCAGTGGACAAGCAAGGGCTGATGATGATGATGATGACGACGACCGTGGACCGCACGACGCGCAGCGTGGGAAGGCACCCCAGCAGGTGGTCTGACGACCTGGTTACGTTGGCGGGCAGTCGCTGGATGCGGGCGGAGCTTGGAAAACGGGAGGCCTGTGCCTGCAGTGGGCGTCAAATGGCTGATGATAATGATGATGAATTTTCAATGAATTTTGTTCGAAATTTTCCTTTTGTAAGTAGGTCACCTGTAACTCATTAACTTTCTAGAGCCTTCTTAGCCGTAATAGTTTTCCTTTAAAGTTCCTTATATGTGGTACTGCTCTGAATATTTTTCACGTTTCTACAACAATCGTTTAGCCAGGAGATGGGAGGTGGGGGGGGTCTCAAGGGTCTTTTATTCAATTCAATTCAATTCAATTCAAATATTTTTATTCATTGTAAAAACAGAATGTTTACTTAATGAACGTCAAAGTTGTTAGTTTCACAATTAATGGATTATGTGGAGAAGAAGCTAACAAAGAAACTCCACATTTATTCTTTTCAAAACACGTTTTAACTTAATTAACAGAGTTTTCAACTTAAAATATTAGTCATGAATGTGTTGAACACTAGTCACAATCATCCTTTAAATAATATTAATCTACTGTTTAATGCCAAACATCTTTGTCTTCTAAATAATCCTTGATGTTATAGTAAGCCTTTTTGCACAGAATGTGCTTAACACATTTTTTAAATCGCGTTGGAGGTAACTCTAATATATCTTGAGGAATTTTGTTGTAGAACCTTATACAGTGCCCCATAAAGGATGTGTTAACTTTTGCAAGTCTAAATAGTGGAAATGACAATTTATGTTTATTTCTAGTATTAAAATTATGGTGGCCACCAACATTTTCGAAGTCTTTGATATTTTTTCTAACGTACATAATATTTTCATAAATGTATTGACATGCAACTGTTAAGATGTTGGTTTCCTTGAAGAAATCTCTTAGCGAATTCCTACTACCTAACTTGTAAATAAATCGGATGGCTCTCTTCTGTAAGATGAAGATCGTCTCAATGTCTGCTGCCCGACCCCACAGTAGTATGCCGTAGGACATAATACTATGGAAGTAACTAAAATAAACAAGCCTAGCAGTTGCAACGTCAGTGAGCTCTCTAATTCTTTTGACTGCATATGCTGCAGAACTAAGCCTGTGTGCTAGTTTTACAATATGAGGACCCCATTGCAATTTTGAATCGATTGTGATGCCTAGAAAAACGGTATCTTCTACAAATTATAGTTTTTCTTTTCCGAGTACAATGTTGTTTTCAACTAATCTTACGTTTGGTAAGGTAAACTTTATACATTTTGTCTTTTTGGAATTTAGAAGCAGATTATTTGCCGTGAACCAATCCAACACACGCGAGAGAGCATCATTTGCATCGTCAAGATTATTTTCTTGTCTCTTAATTTTAAAAATAAGTGACGTGTCATCTGCAAATAATACTATCTCGGACATGTTTTGTACCATAAACGGCAAATCATTTACGTATAGAAGGAAAAGGAACGGCCCCAAAATTGATCTCTGTGGTACTCCCACGGGTTGAATTTTGAAAACCTGATAAATATTTTTTTTTATTTATTTTACTGAAGTATCTACAAAATCACACTACAAAAATTTTACACCCCGTACAAATTTTGGCACCCCTTTTCACCCTCTTAGGCATTAAATTTCGAAAAACCGTAAAATTTGCGTCTATAAGTTACGTAAACGTAAATTTGTACCAAGTTTTGTATAAATCAGACAGCGTACAAAATTGGACACCCCCTTTCTCCCTTTTAGGGGTTGAATTTTTTTAAATCATTTCTTATCTCTTGACTCCATTATCAAAGGACACTCTGTGTAAATTATCAGCTTTTTTAACCGACTTCAAATATGAGGAGGTTATCAATTCGACGCGTATATATTTTTTTTTTGCTGTTTTCGCATAACTGTCAAATCTTAACCGATTTCGACAATTCTTTTTTGTTTAAATAGATATAACGTCTTATTAGTCCCATTTTAAATTGGTGAAGATCTGATGAAGACTTGCAGAGATGGAGAACGGAACTCGTCAATGGACAGCAGTACCTAAATAAGGCCCAATGGGGCCCGTCCTTTAGTAATATCCGTATGTTTCATAAAATAGCATAAAAGTAGTCCCAATGTAATTTTGTGATGTTCTTTCTGGTGAAGGCTCTTGGAGATGAAAATTGAGAACGGCAAATTTTAAATACCTACTTGTTTATTTTTCTCCTACTCCCCTACTAAAAATTGAAAAATAAAAAAAAAATTAATAAAAAATTAAAGCCGACTTCGAAACATTACAGCACTAAAAATTGCATGACCAGCACATATATTTTGGGCACCGACTACAAATTATACTTCTAAAATACCTACAAGTTGTACATACTTCTAATTGTTTAAATTATTTCTAACTTTTTATTTCATTTAAAAATTTTAAGTCCATCGGTTTGGGATGGGCGTTGATGAGTAAGGGTGTCGGATGTTCGCCTTTTATATATTAGATATAGGGAATTGGATTTTTATCTCCATCGCGCTCGCGTTCGTGCTATTTGAATTCGCAAATTCAATAATTTTGCATAAAAGCAATGCATCCACTCGCGCTGAGTGAATGATTGAACGAGCGAATGAACCAGTGAATGGAATCCATCGAGCGCCGGCTTCAATCGGAGATGCGAGCGACATGCATGATTATGTAGCCTATTGGAAACTCGCGCCGATGCCTAGTGCCTGTTTGTACTGAGCAACATTAGATTTTCTCCCGAATTCCTGTTTATTGTGTCATCGCTCAGATGATGGATTGGGTTTGGATTCGTTCCTTTGTTGACGCGGCACGTAGGCATAAGCATAAGCAGCGCAGGAAATCACTTTATGGGCTTATGGCCGCCGACGGAACAAGCTGAACCGTTTGCCTTTTGTGTGGAAGACTGACAAGTTCAATCGACGAGTCTCGACGGTATCAATTTGTTCCAATCAATCCTTTGCAACTTCTTTGTACAGCGTGATATTAAAATCGACCTATTCCTTGAAATGGATCATAATTAGGTACAGGTACAGCTATTTTTCTCCTTGATCCTTGGGTCCGAAAGCGACAGTTGGAGAGTTACAGTGGTGTTAGGATTTCCAGGATTTTTCAATGACTTCTCACTACGGCAACGGCATGCGCGACCTTCCTTCTAATTCTAATAAAACGCGCAAAACATCTTATATCAAAATATCAGCTCTTCATGAAGACTTCTTCAAGAGCTGAAGATAACGAATAAGATATAGTGTGTTGTTCAACTGACAAAAGTAGTTCTTAAAATGTAATTTCTTGATGGGTTATCACCAAATTTCTGAAACAATAATACTCAGAGTGACTGAAAAGGAGCCTATTTCACAGCACTACAATTCATGGTTTACTATGAAAATTCGATGAACATTGCAAAGCTGATTAACCCACATATTAACAAGGAACACTGGACTACGCAATGTACATCGAATTGTTATAGTAAACTATGAATTGTAGTGTTATAAAACGAGGCCCAGTTGATTTGGGTTTATGTTTGTTGTATTATCACCCCTTTTATGGAAAAGCTCGTATTTTCCATCACCTTGTTTATCAATTACTGTCAGCCACAGAGTAGGGGTAGTAGAGTATTCGCCCTTTGCAGCCTATAAAGATGTGGTAGGTATATTCACATAGGTATTGAAGGTAGTGTATAGTAGTGTAACTAAGCAAGTTGTATCACTAGATGTAACACAAGGAGAGTAAGCAATAGGTAAGATAACTTACTTATGCTCGGTACCAGGTACACGTGTTTGTTTGAGTCGGCCCCCGGGCCCGGGGAGTGGGGCGGAGGCGCGGCGGGGGCAGATGCCGGCTAACGTCGGTGTATCGGCCGCCGGCGACACGTTGCCCAAAATTGGTAGCAATTAATGGGACCAACCTATGTAACCAACCACGACACTCTTAGGATGACTCTTAAAAAACCTCGGGCTATCAACATGTTATTATTAATACGTTTATTCATCATCATCATCAACCCATTATGTCCCCACCGAGGGGCACGGGTCTCTTCCCTGAGGATGGTATAGGCCATACTCCACCACGGGGGCCAAGTCCGGATTGGTGCCAAGAGTTCCGTACCACCACATCATATACCTACTGCTCAAAACAATCTGGGAATAAGATTTCAAAGTGCTGTAAAACCGTTTGGTTAGGTTTTTAATTATAACTGGCCACTAAATATTAAAGTAGTATCCTTTCTGAAAATTAAAAACAAAAGAACATCAGCGTTTTTGTATGGTGGCCAAGAGTCTACGTACACCTAAAAACAAAGTGACGCCATTGATTTTTTTTACACTTTATAATTATAGAAAACTCACTCAAAAGACTTGACAGTGACATTTCTAGTCCTCCGAGTGTAGTTACTGGTTGAGTATTAGTCTCAGGGGGATAAGTCCCTAGATAGATACAATAGAAATCCCATCTCTAGTTAGTGAAAGTGAAATCAATGTTTACATAATACAAATCAATAATAGTTATTTGTTATGCAAGGCTGCAAAGTTAATTTTTGGCGCGAGTACCTTGTATTGAAACCTGAGCAAGCGAAGGATTCTAGGATTGAGCCACGAGCGAAGCGAGTGGTTCAAATATAGAATCCTGAGCGTAGCGAGGGTTTCAAAGGTACGAGACGCTAAATAAGTTTGCTGCTGAGCGCAACACACAACTTTTCACCTCACTAAAGCGAGGAAAATGTTAGGTGCAAGAACAACAGTTTTAATAAATATTAAATTACTGTTTATTTATTTCAAAAATTAAAAGTAAAATTACTACAATTGGTAATATTGAAAGATAATTTTTTTTTTAAATCAAATTTTCTTGCCGGCCAGTGCGATTCTTTAAATGAGGCTGGCGCATGACATGAAATAAGTATTTGCATTTCAATCATCAATGGACTGGCTGCAGAGAATATAAACTATTACGAAACCAATGAGGTTCTATATATATGTAATTTATTGTACGAAACCTTTATTGAATAAAAATATTCGAATTTTAAAAACACTTTCCACGCTAGCGGATAAAGTGCGATTTTCCACGCAGATTTCGAATGATAAACAGAGCTTTTACGAGCTAGTGAGGTGAAAATATACATATATTATTTTTATGGTAAAAAGGAAAGGGCTCAGCTTATCCTATGACTGCATGCGTAGTCATTAGCCCTCTATTACGATATGTTCAACCATCCGCTCAACTAGTCGAACAAACAGGACCGCCCCCGTCCAGTCCGCTCAACCACACACAACAGCTGAACCCCTTGTACCGAAAATTCCAGTTTTTTTGATGATTGATCATCATATATTTATTGGTTTAACAAAAAAAAAAGTTGCTACATCCTCGTATGCCATAGTACATACTTAGACCTTCTTGAATCAGAGCGATAGCTCGGGATACTTTGATTTCACACTGTTCTGGCATAATGGTCTTGTTAACCAAATTAACACTCACTTCAATCAATAACAACACTAGACATGAAAGGCCACATAAAATGAGAGATTTTTTCTGTACCAAATAAAAAATTAAGGAAATCAATGACGTCACTATGTTTTTACTTCCCACAGCGCCGGAGCTACGAGTATTGCAATAGTAAAATTAGGCCATTTACTAAGATTAATCCAATATAGGTCGAATCTGTACAATAAAGTACTTGGTTACTGGATAGGAAAAATGGGCAAAACCGTAGTTTATTTTGTTAGGTGATAAAAGCAAAAAAAAAACTGTCTTTTGTAACATAATCTTCTTATTTTGTTTCAGGTCACACTGTGAATAAGTCCTTATTTATGTGATAATGTACTATCATAGTGTATCTTTATTAAATTGGAGCTAAAATAAGCTTTCTAGTAATAACTTCAAAATAATTATTAGGTTTTAATTTTTCTCAAAAACTATTAGGTTTCAGCATCCCCCCTTCCAATGGGAGCTTTCCCCACCCCCCTTCGCCCCTCATACCCCCCAACCTTTAACTAATGAAATTCGAACCCATAGAGTACATAGATACTACATTACATACATACCTACTTGAATTACCTCCGTTTAACAATCGCTACTGCCTCAATAGCTCGTTATGTTTTACGGCACCCTAAAACTGCCACATGACCGGTTTTATTTTTAATAGTCTGTCGGCGGTCTCTTGTGCTGCTGTAGCGGCACGCATACGCGTGCGTTGCAGGTGTGTCCTGTTATTTACGGCACACGCGACACTCGGCACATGCTCTAATCCGACCCTCATCTTGAGCGCTGCAAATTACCCCTAAGCCGGGACGAGATAGCGACCGTGATGGGCGCCGCCCGCCCGCCGCCGCCCGCCGCCGCCCGCGCGCGCTGACATATTGGGTACTATTTATTTACGTCGCTTATCAAAGGCTCGCGGTGTCAAGTGTTAATGGCACCTAATTCGGAGGTTTACGGCTGATCTCGCCGCCGCGCCGGGTGACAAAACATTATAGGTACTATATTGTTTAACCCATAAAATGAATGGCCAATGATTGCGGATCGACGGATCGGTTGTCTCGTTGTGTTACTTGGCAGATGTTCCGCAACCTATACACATACACGCATAAACTTTCGCATGTATCCCAGAGGGGTAGGCAGAGACAGGGACTGCCACTTGCCACAATCCGGACAGATCACTTTCGCCTCCTCAACATTCATTAGTCGTTGCATGCACGCACGCCGGTTTCGGGTAATTTTTATGTTGCCCTTTGCTAATACATCCCATATTATTTCCGCAACCTAATTACTACGATAAAATCAAAATCAAATTTTTTTATTCAAAGTAGCACAGAAACTGCGACTTAATGAACGTTACAAGTTAAACTAGGTGTCCATTTCAAAATCTAGATCATTTTGGAGAAAAAATGGACAAAAAAACTCCAAACTTAGTCTTTTCAAGTCCTTAATTTACAGGATTTATATAAATGTTCTAAAACTCATGCATTGAACTGGCTTTAATTCCAGACATCATTGTCATCTAAATAATCTTTAATGTTATAGTAGCTTTTTTGGCACAAAGTGCGCTTCACACATTTTTTGAACCGCGTTTCTGGCAAGCTTATTATATCCTCAGGGATCTTATTGTAGAAACGTATACAATGCCCCATAAAGGATGTATTAACCTTTGCCAGCCTAAATTTTGGGAACGAAAGTTTATGTCTATTTCTAGTATTTACATTGTGTTGGCTACCTACAGTTTTAAAGTCACTGATATTTTTCCTAACATACATAATATTTTCATAGATATACTGACTAGCAACTGTTAGGATGTTGGTTTCTTTAAAGAAATCTCTTAACGAATCTCTATTGCCTAGCTTATATATGAATCTGATCGCTCTCTTCTGCAGGACGAAGATGGTCTCAATGTCTGCAGCGCGACCCCACAGTAGTATACCATAGGACATAATACTATGGAAGTAACTAAAATAAACAAGCCTAGCAGTTGCGACATCAGTTAGTTCCCGGATTCTTTTAACTGCGTATGCTGCAGAACTGAGCCTATTTGCCAATTTTCCTATATGAGGACCCCATTGAAGCTTTGCATCAATTGTGATACCCAGAAATACAGTTTCCTCTACAAGGTCCAGCTTATTATTCCCCAATATAACATTGCTGTCAACCATTTTGACATTTGGTAGTGTAAATTTTATACATTTTGTCTTTTTTGAATTTAATAATAAGTTATTAGAAGTAAACCAATATAGTACCTTAGAGAGAGCATTATTTGTACCCGCAAGGTCATTTTCTTGTCTCTTAATCTTAAAAATAAGTGACGTGTCATCTGCAAACAATACTATCTCTGACATATTTTGAACCATGAACGGCAAATCATTTACATATACGAGGAAAAGGAACGGCCCCAAAATAGATCCCTGTGGCACTCCCATCTTAACCTCCGACCCGGATGATTTAGTCCTATTTATGTCAGCTTTTTGAACCCTCCCTTCTAAATATGATCTCATAAGTTTTAAGCTCCTCCCATTCACTCCGTAGTGTTTTAATTTTAAGAGAAGTGTTTTATGGTCTACGCAGTCAAATGCCTTCGACAAGTCACAGAAAACACCTATAGCATCCTTCCGATCCTCCCATGCACTAAATATATGTTTAACTAATGTGACACCAGCATCCGTCGTAGACCGCCCTTGCGTGAAACCGAATTGCTCACTATGAAAAAGTTGATAATTATTAAAGTGTGTAAGTAGTTGACCTAGAACTATTTTCTCGAATATTTTACTCAAAACGGGTAGAACCGAGACTGGTCTGAAATTTGTGGGATCTTGCCTGTCGCCACTTTTAAATAAAGGAACGAGCCTACTATATTTCATTAGGTCAGGGAATGTACCCTCATCTAAACATTTGTTAAAGATTCTGGCCAAATGGGGTGCTAGGACATCGATAACTGAGCTAACTATTATTACTGACATACCCCACAAGTCTTCAGTTTTTTTAAGATTTAGCTTTTTAAACGCTTTATTCACGGTATGAGCTTCAATATAATCAAACGAAAAATCGTGATCGCAGGGAGGGACATTATCTTTCAAAATACTTTCTGCAAGATCAGGAGATGAATCTAAAGGAGCCGTAGTTATAATTGGAACATTTGTAAAGAATTGTTCAAAAGCCGCGGCAACGTCTTCATTTGACGTTATTAATTTATTATCTATCTTAAGCGAAAATTCGGGGTCCGCTGATTTGGATTTACCGGTTTCCTTATTTATTATATTCCAAATGGTTTTAGATTTATTAGACGATTTAAGAATTTTGGCTTTTATATGCTCGCATTTAGCTTTGTGGCAGACGGCCCTAAATAATTTTGAATATAATTTAACATACTGTAGAAAACTAGGGTCATATGTGTATGTCTTTTTCTCATATAGTGAATAAAGTGTGTCCCTACTTTTCCGGATGCCGGCAGTGGCCCATTCACTAAATTCTACCTTATTTCCTTTCGAAGAAAGCTTTTTCAATTTAAAAACTTTTTCAAAACTATCTGAAACGACCTTAAAGAAATCTCCATAATGGGCATTAGCATTGATGGTTTTATTTTTTTCGGTATGTAAACTACTTTGTAAATCAGTTTTAAATAATTCTAATTTTTTTGTTGTCATGGGCCTGTAAAGTATATCTTGTTCTGATTTTTTAAAATCAGATTCAAAGTGTACAATTTGACCACTGTGGTCTGACTTTAAGCAATTTATTGTAGAATAGTGCGAAAATTCACAGTCACAGTATACATTATCAAGACAGGTGGCTGTGATTTCGGTAATCCTAGTGGGCTCTAAGAAAATATTAACTAAATTAAAAGACTTGAAAATAAGTTTTAATTTAGTATTTAAAGTGGAATCTACCAGCAAGTCGATATTAAAATCTCCACAGACTATAAGGTTCTTGCTACTACTTGAAGCTACATTTAAGACATCCTCTAGTACTGATTCAAATAAACTGTAGTCACTGGCGGGGGGCCTGTATACGCTTACTACAATGTGCTTAGCCAGTTCAACACATGATAGCTCAATAACTTTTTCAACAGAAAGTCTGCAAATATCTTTCCGTTCTTTATATTTTAAACTACTATTTACTATTATTAAGGATCCCCCGTGCAATGCAGACTTTCTATTGAAGCAACTGGCTATTTCATAATTATGTATAGCAAAATTCATTTGAGACTCTAGTAGCCAGTGCTCTGTGACACAAAGTATATTCACTCTATGTTGTTCTAAGAACAACTCTAATTCTAGTAGTTTACCAGAAAAGCCACCCTGTAAATTTTGGTTAGCTAAGACAAGTTTGTTTAAGGGGGACTTTTCTGTTGTCTGCGCTGACAGTTTAAATCAGCAGTCAAGCTTAACCTACTTATGCTAGGTTTTTTTACAGCCTCAGAATACAGAGGTTTGCAAGTAGAATTTTTTCTACAGTTTGTATCCACGACTGGTCCCTGTTTTATTGTCTTAACAATAATAGGGTCATAAATATTGAATGCCAACAATTTGGCAATCTGTCGCTTTGAAGAAAGGGGCACATGCATTGTGTCCCTAGTCAATATAAAGTTTCGAATAAATTTATTCGTATCAAAATACAATACTTGGTCTCGATGGCCAAAGGTCATATTATACAATAGCCGGTTTAACTTATCTATCCGGGCATTTTGTGTCTCTGATAGAGTCTTAGAATAAGGAAAAGCACAGATTACAATTTTCCTTGCTTGAAGAGCAACTATAGAATCATAATAATTTGTCAAATCATCGCGCTGTATTCCTTCGCTGTCCCCTATTAATAACACAACAGTGGTATTATTATCATACTCCTTACTAAGCATACAGTTGACTATCTGCATGTAAGATGCATAGGGCATACAAATATTCTCAACATGTTGCTTTAAATTATTTTGTAGTATACTGCCTAACCCTACACCTATTTTATCTGAATAGATAATGGTTTTGTACTGGGCGTGATTGTCAGGAACTCTGCAGGTGGTGGGTCTAGACTGCGGCTGTCCATCCAGTATGGAATCAGGGGTCGGTGTGGCACTGCACCGCTCGTTGACTGGAACTGAGTTGCTGGTTGGTCTATTTGTGGGTTGTACTCCAGGTCTTGCATCACAGGTCGACGGCGCACTGGTCTCCGCTGTCACATTTGATGGTGCAGGCTGTCCGCTTAGCTCACCTCCATGCTGTTGTGCCGGATCCAGCGGTAAAGGGGCCGGTGTGATGGGCACATGGCACGGTGTAAGCAAGCCTAGCTTCTGACTGCCCTTTTCACTGCTCCGTGGCTGCATGGTGCTCAGCTGTAGAGGGGCTGGGTCTCCAATCACGGCAGATGGTGGTTGTAGGGACAGCAAGCTTGATTTGCCTTCTGAGTCTTCCAAGTCCTGGATAAAGTTGGACTCAACACGTTCCAGATTGCTCTTGCTTAGTGCAATCAACCCATTCATCGATGAAATGCAGTCATTGTACTGAGTTTGTATAGCTGAGTACTTGCAGGTGATGTCCAGTAACTGAAACTGCAGGTCTTCCACTTGTATTTGTAGTTCAGCCATCGCTAGCTCGTGGTCCACATTGTTAGTGAATAGTTCCTTCTGACATTCGGCCATTTCCATTTCTAACTGTAGTAATTATAAGGTAGTTATTATTAAGATACATACAAAAAAGGCAATTAGAAACGTATTCAGTGAATTTTCTCGATATCAGTGTAAATAACAGTTATTTCCGGAGCAAGTCGGAAAAACAGGATAAGTAAATAGCCCCCCGGGGAGCCAATAGTGGACCCTCCAGTTAAGTGATGTGTCTGGGCCGAACCCTTCTTCCCAGCGCGGCCCCGCGGGTACCGGCGCTTGTTGGCTCGCTCCGCTAAGAGACCACTGGAGTCGCACAGCGCTGCGCCTTTGAGAATTATTTATTTATGTATGTCTGGAGCGAGGATCAAAGCAAAGTTTTCACCTTGACCCTCGTTAATTCACGTCGGAAGTAACGCGCTTCAGGAAATGCTCACTTAATGTATTCTCTACTTTGCGGCAGGTAAACATGAAGTATCAGTTTGTGGATCTTTAATGAAACTGTACTTACTAAGTGATTGCATATATTGTACCTTTATTCCGTAACAATTGAGTGTAGAGCCAGTTGCGATATCGGCGGCTCGCAGACTCCGATCGACACAGTGTGATTAACCGATTGATTTGTGTCTCTCTCTGTTCCGGATGAATCCAATATAAACCTATATTTTTGCTATAATTGCCTCTCCGAACATTTCTATGATAATTTGTTGTTCTCGTTTTGCATATCGCACCTTAATTTCCTTAACGTCACTAAACGAAATACACACATTTTCAGTACAAGCGTTTAAAGTTTTGATAATTTTGAAAAGGGTTTAAATTAAAGTAGGAGATATAATAATATATTGGTTACATATTTATTAAAAAAATAACACAAATAGAACTAATCGCAAAAAATAAAAATCAAATATAACCCTTTTTAAGTAACAAAAAAAAATAAAAAACAATTATAGTGTCGTTATTCTGCGCGACACAGAGGCGCTTTTAAAAGTTTTTATAAAATATTAATGACTCAAAAGGCAACAATTTTACCTAAATGTAAGTTAAAATGAATCTAAAAACCTGTTATTTTAATCTTAGGTTGTATAACTTATCACGACAATAACACTTTGGTAGGCAGTGAGCACAAGTATGTCCTAAAATACTATCAAATCACAACATTTGAGATCAGAATCAACTTAAGTATTAATATAAAATATTTTGTAGATTTAGTTATCCTTGAATTTACAATTATAGATCATAATATTGTATTAAATGTATTTTTTTCGAAGTAACTAACGTCATTAAGAAAGAATTTGGTCAAAATAAGATGAGGCGTAGTATTTAGGGATGTGGTTATTGTTAATTAGAGACTTCAAATTTTTTTTTCTTTCTGGTAAGGGTATCCTAGAAGTATACAGCGTTTTTAGTTCCGATATTGCAGTACCTGTTGATGCTGACTCTTGTCTTCGTGTTCCGACTTTGCTTTTTTCTAATTTGATCTCCTTAAAATCATTGTCAGCATAACAGGTTTTATAAAAAAACAGTATTTTGTCCGATCCTTCATCATTTTTCATAATTTTTAGTGAAGACAGATATACCTAGTGCGATTACATGCGTTGGTAGCCATGTTTAGCGAATTAATGAAAGTAGATTAATTTAATAACAGGTCGCAATATATAAATTTTAGTTTACGCTATCCTTTAAAGAAAAATATTTGTATGTAAAAACGTATTTGTATAATAGGAACCAATAATAATAGGGGTTAAAGTATGAAATTGCCGTTTTATTGCAATAGGTTCTTTGAATTGACATAGAATCTTCATGGTTTGAGGTTTTCGAATGAAACTTTTTTCAAATGGTTTCTATGATGTTCTTTTTTTAAAAAATGTGAAACATTTGAATATCGACTTTCAATTGTTTTTGTTATTCAATTTAGACAACAAAGATGGATACTGCGAAAATTCGAGTGATTTTTTAATACGAGTTCCGACGCGGAACTAACGTGGCAGAAACAGCCCGCAATATCAATGCTGCGTTTGGAGAGGGGTCTACTAATGAACGCACCGTGCGATTTTGGTTTAAACGCTTTCGTGATGGAAATTTCGACTTAAAGAACGAGCCACGAGAAAGACAGGTGAATAACGATGAATTAAGAGAGATAGTGGAAGCCGACCCTAGTCAAACTACCCAGGAACTAGCGGCATGGTTTAACGTTACCTTACCCACAATATTGACTCACTTGCGTCAAATCAATAAACAGCCCCGACTCATGAATCGATCTTCACCATTATTGCTCCATGACAACGCGAGACCTCACACAGCACGAGAAATCATTTTGACCCTTCAGGAACTGCAGTTAGAAACCATTCGTCATCCTCCGTATTCACCAGACCTTGCTCCAACGGACTACCATTTTTTTCTTGATTTGGACAATTATCTACATGACAAGAAGTTTTCTTCCCAGGAGGCAGTACAAAATGCTTTCACACAGTTTGCGCAGTCTAGATCGTCGGAGTTCTATCGCAAAGGCATTAATGACCTTCCCATTAGATGGCAGCAATGTATAGATAATAATGGCAACTATTTTGATTAAATAAATTTGTTAAAAATTTAAAAAATAAACAATTTAGATTTTCAGTACAAATCGGCAATTTCATACTTTAACCCCTAATATCATAGGTACCTCCAAATCACTTAATGGTTCAAATAAAGACTTAAACTCCAATTGAGCAGCAGGTGGTCTATTTTGAGAAAGACAGCTTTGTTTTTTGATACTTGAGTCATCATTTTAAATACAGCTTTTAGCGATGTCTCTTAGCTTTTGAATTCGATCGGAAGGTAGTGGCATCGTTATCTGTAAAGAATAATTTCATTAGTAATAATAAAAAGTAACGTTTACAATAAATTACCAAACATACTCCAACTTAAATTTATTAAAAACCTATTTTTAAATACGTTAAATGCATGTTGTCATAGAAAAGTTAGCAGTTTTCTTTGTTTTTTCGCATAAACAAAATTACTGACTAAACGATACAAAACTAAATTCGATAGAAAAATAACTTTAATCAAAGGAATATGACAAGTTTTAGTTTACAGCTACTTGTGTCGTAATAAGATACATAATCTTGTTTTTTACTGGGTCATACCAAATGTCACTATACAAAAAAAGTATGTTTGTTAGTAAAGCGAAAACTAAAATTATCGAAAGCATAATGTCACGATGCATTATAGTGTCAATATTACACACGAACATTCTATATTGACTGTGAGACATAACGTCAGTAAGCGTATTATGTCACTATTTATACAAAAGTGATACTACTTTGCGTAAGTCGTAACGACATTTTCAGTGTAGTGTCAGTATGTCATTCATTATTGTAAACAACAACAGGCTATTTTTACTGACTTAACGACACTAACAATATAATGTCGTTATGGCATCAATAAACATAAATAACTTACCGGTTGTCTAACAGCAATAACGGCTCTAAGCATAAAGTGTCACTTTTCCTTGAACTGAATAAACATCATCCGTTGACATCCCGTTGCGTAATGGCGAAAGTGTCATTCTTCAGTTAAAACTCATGCGTTCCGCGGGAAAGTACCTAACGACACAATGCCATCTAGGGGGTTTTTAGTGAACTATTCAAACCAGTGTCTTCAGCAAACATAGGCCCGAGATTGTAGGTTAGATGGCGGTACTTACCTCCATTTTGATGATTTTTGTTTAGTGACGTTAAGGAAATCAAGGTGCGATATATTCATTAATTGGGCCTGGTTATTCGGCAATTATAGTTAATTAAGGTGGCTAATAACCGGGTGTATAAATATAAATTTATCAGTTCAATAAAATAATTGAATCCAGAGAATGTCCTGCCTGCGGGCGTGATAGAGCGCATTGGTGGTGAAACAGCTAATTCGCGTTAGATTATATTTTCTTTGGGTAAGTAGGTAGGTAGGTATGATAGGTATGGTATCATCATCATCATCAGCCATTTGATGCTCACTGCAGGCCCATAGGCCTCCCTCATGGTTTTCCTAACCATGAGGGGTTTTGGAAAGGGCTATGCTCGGAATTTCTCTACAAGATCGAATCAGAAATGATGAGATCCGTAGACGAACGAAAGTCGTCGACATAGCCCAGCGGATTAGTAAGTTGAAGTGGCAGTGGGCGGGGCACATAGCACGCAGAACTGATGGCCGATGGGGCCGAAAAGTTCTCGAATGGAGACCACATATCGGCAAGCGCAGCGTAGGATGACCAGCGACAAGATGGACAGATGACCTCATCCAAGTGGCAGGAAGGCGCTGGATGCAGGCCGCTTCCATCCGGTCTTTTTGGAAATCCATGGAGGAGGCCTATGTCCATCAGTGGACTTCTTGTGGCTGAATGATAATGATGATGAGGGGTTTTTCCATAATCACCACGCTTGGCAGGCGGGTTGGCGATCGCAGTATGCGCTTAGAATCTCAGGAAAACGCTGCTGCCCGTCTCCTGATAATGTATTTCCTTAGTCGCCTTAAGTGCCTATACTTCACTGTTAAAACCGAGTATTGTCATCCGGTCCGTCCGTCCATCCGTCTGTGTGTTTGTCTGTCTGTCTGTATCTGTTTGTTTGTCTATATATCTATCGAAAGTCAGACACACTGACTCATAGTTTGCCCACCTGCTTAAGACGCCGGTGCTCACGAGATAATATGCTCGATACAGATATCTCTTCTTCTATTAGACTGCATAACTAGACATCTGTGAACTCGACGTCTCATGTCGTGCGTAACGAGACTCACACGATATTAAAGAGAACAAGGCGAGAGAAGAGGTTCTACGATCCGGCCAAAGATTTTGAATTTGCAAAAGATCCTAGTCGAACCACTTTTTGTGAGATATGTGTTTATTTCAATACAGTTTCTAGTGCACGAGAACAAATACATCAAGTCTTTGAGGCGGCAACGTAATACGTATGTCTATCTATCTAAAACATCCGTCAGAGTCAGTGATTTTACACTGACTTGATACAGTCCACAGCATTTCAACCTTTTAGTTATGTTAGCTAGTCTGTGCTGCAGTGATTATTGCGTGGGTCGAGCGAGTGCGTGTGTAGCGAACTCAATTGAGGCGTTAATCGCGCGTGGAATGTGCCGGCCCGGCAACTGCTCCCTCGGGCTCGGGTTGATGCCGCTACAACTAACGCCGGCTACTCGTTCGAGCCTGACAATTCACTAAACGCTCTCTAGGCGTGTGTAAAGCTCGGATGAAAAAACGGCTGAAAATATTTAGGTGAAAAGTTTTAATGTTCCAAAGCACCAGATATTTATGAATGAATTTTGAATTTACAGCCCAAAGTTTAATCCCCAATGTCACTTTTAATTCACTGCGTAACTCAGCCTTAAGTGTGGCTTGTTTGCCTCAATCAATATTGTGATAATAATTATCGGAGAGAGCGCCTCGCGAGCGCCGGGCGGCGTCGGTGGGAATTTATGAAAGGCAGCAAGGTAACAAGAAAGTTCCCAGTGACCCAAGTTGGCGCGCCGCTGCTAGGAAGAATGTGTGTCATCCGCGCGACTCGCTCATCCGACGTTTTATTAGAGAAAAGTTTAATCAGCCCTCGCCCCCCGCGCACCGCGCCCCGCACCGAATCGCCCGAACTTGTGGAATTTCCGAATTAACTTGTGAACGTAATGAGATACCGGCAGCATTTTAACCGGCTTCGGCAGGACGCTCGAGATAGACATGTTCCATACATGGAAACTAGGTGGGTAGTTACAACACGTGCCTGCCTGTCACACCGAGTGCCATTTTAAACCCGACGGAAGAACCCGGTGAAAAACCTTTTCTCGTTTCGGCAGCTTAACCTTTTTGCCGCGGTACCTCCGAGAAATGTTCACAGAACGCGAAGGTTTTTCATTTAAACTCCCATAAGCTAGACGTCTCCGTGTACATTTCTAAGCATTATAAATTCAGCGAGGTTTCCCTCCGGGAGGAGCTTTGTAGCGCGCTCGCGTCACGCACGCTGCACATGAAAGCTTCAAAGCGACCTGCACCGATAGCGGCATTGCAAAACACCGCACTACAACACCTGACAAAGAGAATATTACCACCTCCTGCGTCACACACTAACCAACAAAGACCTGCCTCCCCCGATCGGTGGGGCGTAAAGTGCCTACCTATTGTTTCGCACTGTTACTACAAGTAGAGGTAGCGCTACTCTACCGAACCCGGGGCTGTAGCTAATATTTCCGCTTGCTAGTTTGTGCTGGTGTACGAGGAAGCTTAATTGAGTACCTAGTATCGGCTCGAGACGCCCGGGAGACGCAGCGCGGCGCGCGGCGCGACTGTGCCGCTTATATTTCCTTGCCCTAGTGATCCATGAGTCGTGTACACGGGAACCAACAAAGCTTTTACTTACCCACAGTGCACAGCTCAGAACCTACGCCGCCAGGGTTGTCGCTAACCCTGTAATTGTCTGACTTTAAATCTGTTAGATAATGCTATGAGGCAGAGATGATCTTAGATTTCCTGATTTACTTACAATAGAGAATATTATATTTATCTTTTCTTGTGTACATAATAGCGCAGGTCAACAATCGTAATCCGTGGTTGCGGTGCCGGTTGAGTCGCCCACCGCTATCCGGCGTGTTCGTACCTTCCCGCAACCATCCATCAGCCGGGCGTGCCTGCACTGCCGACTAGTACTCCGCAGATGGGCTAATAACTCGATTGACGAACACACAATTAATCTTTGTTTGCAGCCGACCGCCCGCCGCCCGAGATGCTCCAGAAGGGGTGAGCCGCTCGGCGCTGTTCTGTATGTAAATCGCCGGTCGCGATGATGTGCCCCGAGGGCTGTGGGCCGAACGAACCCGAAACGTGACAAATCGCTACCGTTTAAACGAACAACACTGCATCTTAGGAGTTTTATAATTTAATCAGCGCGATGCGCCGTGGACGGCGATGGTGGTGACGAACACATATGTTATATGGGACGAGTTAATTTACAAATTCCTCCCGTGTGCAGCGGCGACGCCATTAATCTTGCTCAGGGGGTGGGGAGGACCGCGGGGGACGCGCTACGAGCAATTTGGCCTCCACGGGCGGTGACACCTTGAAGAAAAACTCCTTTACTAATAACACCTCGCAACTTTGTCATCTTAAAATGTTGCTAAGCGAGTACGCAGCCTTTTCAGGAGTAAGACGGAGTGCCGCGCTTTCTATCTGAGCGGATAATAGAGAAGCCGTTTTATCGCAGTAAGATTTTCCGGCAGTAAATCATGTGAGCGCTCCGAGTGTATTACAAACGAGTCTCGAGCAGCGCGTCGGGGCGGCGGTCGCTGGACACCAGTCGCCGGGACCGCCACACGAGGCGGCCGTCCCGATATCTCTCCGTTACTTCATTTGGCAACTACAGTTGAGCAAACTGTACAAATTCAGAAACTGATGAATGAGAAATATCCTGTCTTAGAGCGTAACTTTTGATATTTAAATCTTTCTCGTACTATGAAGGATGTGTACATTTTTGTATCTATGGTGCCGAGGGCCCCGACCACCGACCCGTCAGCGGCCCACTGTCCGCGCGAGACGCGGAGTGTACTTGACATCAGATTAATGCTCCAAGAAAGGTCATTTTCCGCGTCAAGTGCAGCGGATAATCTACTCGTGCGCTTCGCCGGCTAACCCTGTTACTCGTAGATCTAGGCGAGCGTGGCCCAGCGCACTTGATGGACCCACTTCAAGTTCCTACTGTGGAGATGTCGCTCATGTGACTTGATTTATTAGCACTATTAAGCATCCATTAGGTACTATTTAATTGTCTATTACTTGTCTTGTCTGCTACTTACTATTGTATAGGTAATACTCGCCACTGAATTAAACATTAACATCCTCAAACTTAATTTTTTTCTCTAAATTAGGTACGTTATTCGTTAGCATCAGTGAATTGGCGGCATCTGTGAGATTTCAATATTGAAACTGAGTTCACGGAATTGACATTATTGCGTTTAATTACGATTTAGTTAAATCGGGCCTATACCCGTGGTGTTAACTTAGCATAAGCGGGAAATTAATTCAGAACCCATAAAGACACGTCAATCAACTCGCAAAGTTTGAGCGGTCTGGCGGCGGCGGCGCGCGTCGACACAATCGACGCGAACATTAATTTAACTTCCTGGAAAATCATAAATCTTGGTTTAGAAGGTCTACTAGTTGCTATTATTTTTTTATTGCAAAAAGGGATTTTCGCAGTACCTATCTGCAATCTTTCTATTACACTGGCCTAAAAAGAGTTTCATGTTGGAGCAAGATTAATCCTCCATAAATCGGCCTCGCCTGACCGCCGTCCGCCAGTAATCGTCGAGAACATTAGGCCACCACACACGGCCGTCTCGGTCTTATTGCATTCTCGAGACAGTTTGCTTCTCAATTTTGTGCCGTTTATGAGTCCGAGTAGGCCGCGCCGGTTTATTTGAGACGCTTACATAAATTGTCTTTTAGATATTATTTCGGTCTGAATGGAGCTTACTGAACTGGAGTTACTGACTTTGATTCGCCGGTGACATAGTGATTATGACTGAGACCCTGGAAGATTTGAGTTCAATGCTCAATGACCTGAACAGAGCTTCTAACAGAGTGGGTCTTAAAATGAACATGGACAAGACTAAGATAATTTCGAACTCCCATGTAGCACCCACTCCTATTAACGTTGACGGCCCTGAACTCGAAGTTGTCGACCACTATGTATACATGGGACAAATAGTCCAGTCGAATCCAACTCGGATGCACAGCGTTCGGGAAACTAAAACAGATTCTCGCGTCCAAAATACCTCAGTGTCTCAAGACAAACATAAACATAAACATTTACATACAGGTATACATTGCTTCTGGCCTCACACTAGGATACCCTGTGTCGTGGGAACCAGAAACAGCGACATCAAAAACATGTAAATATGTATCCAAGACCTGGGGTTTATTTTTTTTGTCTCCAGCCGGGATTTGAACCCGGGTGTCTCAGTGTCTCAAGATCAATGTGTTACCAGTGATGACTTATGGACGTAAGACCTGGTCGCTGATTATGGGCCTCATAAGAAGGCTCAAGGTCACCCAACGAATGGAGAGAGCTATGTTTGGGAGTTTAACTGCGTGATCAAATCGGAGGAGATCCGTACTAGAAGAACCCGAGTTACTGATATAGCTCGATGAATTACTCAGTTGATGTGGCAGTGGGCGAGACACATAGCTCGGGGAACTGATAGCCGTTGAGGTGAGAAAGTTCTAACCTGGCGACCGCAGACCGGACGACGCAGCGTGGGAAGGCCCCCCACCAGATGGTCTGACGACCTGGTTACGGTGACGGGGAATCGCTGTATGCGGGCGGCACAAGACCGGGAAGCTTGGAAAACCATGAGGGAGGCCTATGTCCTGCAGTGGGCGGCAAATGGCGGGTGATGATGATGATGATGATGAACTGGAGTTAATGTAGACCCTTTCACTGTAATGCTAAATAACCGAAACATTAGACTTTGTGTCGTACAATTTGTGTTGTTTATTTTTTTTTTTTTTAAACATGTCTAACGATTGCAGAGATCAAGAATTTCTATTTTTACTTAAAGAAATCATTAGATTATCGATATTGTAAGTATGGTTTCAGGTTTTGTATTATTTCAAAAATTGGTACATTGGATAGGTTAAATAGGTTTTTAAAATTGACCTCAGCACGGGTTAGTGAAACAAAAAGAATATAAACATTGGATAAGGTTGCGTTGTAAAGGCGCAATTTTTGAAACAGTTTGTTCAACTATACAAGAAAAAAACGATTTTTATGTTTTGCATTATTTCAATAGCACCTTGAATAGTAAAGCTGAGGTAGAAGTGACCCTTCAGCCTACGGACAGTTTTCAGGTCATGAACTGAAAGCTTTGGTTTTGTGCAATATGTCGCAGTTGCAGTGGAGTACTCTACTATTCTTTACTTTACCGGCGTTCTCTTTATTTATTATTATTATTGTTTTATTTTATTTTTGCTACCTGAATGAAACACTCATTTTGTTATAGTCTCTTAAAAATGTATTGTTAAAAAATGTTTGCTAAACATTTTACTTAATTTATTAATCATAAACATGAGTTGAATTGTGGACTACTTACCATTGTCACGTTACCGAGGGTTATGTGAAGGCACAACCCTTGGTAACGGAAGCTAAAGAAATAAAAAGAATGATTTGGAGATGTAAAAATGTAATCATCAAAACCCCTACAATTAAACTAAAAACTTAATACTAATAAAAACATCAAAAATTTATATAAAAGAAACCTTAGGTCCCAAAAGGGTAAGTAGATCGTGGAGGCAGGCCGTGGAGTCAGGCCGTGGAGACGGACAGCCAAGTTGTGAAGGCAGGCTGTGGAGACGGGCAGGCAAGTCGTGGAGTCAGGCCGTGGAGACGGACAGGCAAGTTGCGAAGGCAGGCCGTGGAGACGGGCAGGTAAATCGTGGAATCAGGCCCTGAAGACGGGCAGGCAAGTCGTGGAGTCAGGCTGTGGATACGGACAGGCAAGTTGCGAAAGCAGGCCGTGGAGACGGGCAGGGAAAT